>PVIY010002873.1:88291-121095 GCA_004026745.1 Myrmecophaga tridactyla
GGGGGGCGGAAACGGGAATGTACGACCAATTTTTTAAAGGGTAAAACCCATATACCACTTTTGCTTATATCCGGTTGGTGCAATTTGATCAAAAGCCTATAGAAAGGTGTAAAAGAGTCTGAACAATGTAGTCTTTGGTGAACTTTATGAAGATGAATACAGCATTTACAAGGAAAGAAGGAAGGCAACAATGGGCATTAGAGCATGTCTTAGCTTCTTTGCTTCTAAAACAAATATCACACAACAGGTTGGCTTAAACAGCAGGAATTTCTTCGCTCACAGTTTGAGGCTAGGAGAAGTCCAAACTCGAAGCATCCCCAAGGCAACGGTTTCTCCCTGAAAAATGGCATTCTGGGGCTGGCTGCTAGAGATCTTTGGTCTTTGGCTTTTCTGTCACATGGCAGTACATATGGTGGTGTCTTCCCCTTTTACTGCCAGGTTCTGTTGGCTTCTGGCTTTTTCCCATGGCTTTCTCCGTCTATGTCTGAGTTTCATTCTGCTTGTAAAGGACTCCAGTAATCCAGAACTAGACCAAGAATGCGCCCAAACTGTGGTACACAATTCAGACCACCATAGAGTGCACCTAGGATGCTGCCACATTCACCACCCAATGAAATGCAGTTTTTAAAAGTTGCCTTGGTATATACATTATACTAGCATTACACTTTATACTTTGAAGTTTATAAAATTGTACAGCAATAACCTGCTGTAGCTACCATTTTGTTTGGCAGGAATTCTGTATTTAATATTAAGAAGTCAATGCCACTTTGACCCATCTTAACCCAATGGTAAAGAATCACGAGGTGAAAAACTCAGACATGTACCATGAATTATTACGATTCTTCTGCACAGTGAGCTGAAGTTCCTGACTGGTGATGAAAGTTTGTTGGAATATTGAAATTTGGGGAGATAAATCAATGCAGATAAATATATTTTAATTTATGCTTAGTAGATCTATACTGATCAAATATTCCTAAAGCAATAGAGATGTTATGCACTTTTCAGCAAGATAGAGTGTGTGCTACCTTTCCTGTGTTTGCTCTTTTCATACTGTCCCTCTATACATGTGAGTCTAAGCTGATTGTTCCTACTGCTTTTCATTACCTATTTACTAATTTTATGGGCTACAGCTCATTTCTAGAGCTTCTGGGTTGCTGTAGGGTATAGGAACCTAGAAGACTAGAATTTTATAGGATTTATGTCAATTTATAGGCCATTTTATGCTGGTGGGAATTATAGCATATATATATAATACTAATTCATATTTAAAAGAATTCAGAATGCCATTTTCACTGCCCATTGCAAAACAGGATACTCTAGCCTCGTTATATCTTCTTGCACCAAAATGAATGCCACGGTTCCCTTACGTGGCTTCTGTTAAAAGCCAGAGTTCAAAAGGTACAATAGTTAGAACTTCTTTTGCCTTTCCTTAAGGATACTACCTTTATTCTGTCTCTAAAATGCTTTCCGATATGCAGGCTGTGCTGTAGAAACTTGAGCAAAAACATGATTATCAACCTGCTTTTTGCCCACGGTACATTGTTATAGGATGATATTTTGTTTTGAAAATGCTTCGGGGGGACGATAGTTTATACAGTCTACCAATTATAGCCACAACTAAATTAGATTTCTGACAATAAATTGATACTAGTGGAAAAAAATCTGATTGAAAAAAAATGTTCTGCTTTAATTCCTGACTCTCCCAACCAACTAAATTTGTGACCTTTAGGAATTTCCTAATCTTACTAAAACTTCATTTCTTGTTCTGTTCAGTGGGGATTATAATAACTATCCAGCCTATCTCAAGATGTTGTTTAGATCATCAACTTAAATGATGTAGGCTGGCTTTGATATATACAACAGATATTTATGGAGTGAATATTATCTGCGGGGCACTGTACTAAACAGTTTTTGAATCTTAACATGCATATGCCTTTGCTATGTTTACCAGAGCATGCTCCCAAAAGTTCTACTTTCAAGGCATATTGCAGCCTTTTTGAAAACTAAAGGTTTTCTGTGCTCAAATAAGTCTGGAAAACTTGCCTTAAATCAAGTTATACAAGGTCCTTTTAATAAGTTCTTCTCAGAGCTTCTAATAGATCCATGCAAATTGAGAATTCTTAAGGTAATACGTTAAGTAGATTGTTCCCTTATTTCAAAGGGTAACTGTTAGGACTATTGTTCTGTGATTCACTCTTTAAGAAAATTTGGTTTCATCATCACTTCAAACTATTTTACATAAAACTTTATGCATCCTGGGAGGATCTCGTGAAAGATTGAAGTGAATTGAGTCTAAGAAATAAATACCTGTATCCCTCCACTTGCTCATATACATTCACTTTCATTATTTAAAAATTTTAAATAGATACCTTTTTTAAATTCTGCTTTTGAAAATAGTTATATCTTTTAATGCTTGTATTCATTTTGTATCTTTGTTTTTTGTCATTAAAAATATTTTCTTTGAGAAATTAATACTCTCCTTACTGATCATAACTCCCTAACATCTTCCCGGTAAAATAAGTAAGAGACAGAGAGAAAACTATGTATCATATCAGAAAGCTCTAAGGTCATAAAATTTGAAGAATAATGTAGTCACAAAAATTTGGATTACAGTGTTCTGGAGATAAACTGCAGAACAATGCTTTATTTTGCCACTAATTCAACTCTTTTAGACAAGTATGAAACCAAAAGGGGGAGCAGCTACATGCATCGCTGTGCAAAGGCTTACGTCCTCCAATATTTTGCCAAGGACACATTGCACACCTGGCCTATACAATGAAATGCAAACCAGCCCATACCAGCAAGGAACCTACTCCTCATCAAGCTAACAACCACTATTCCAGTGAGCTCAGGAAATAAAAATCATAGGAAAGAAATTAAAGCTTATCTAAAGGGAACTATTATGTGTTCTGAAATGAGAGAACCATAATCTCTTCAAGTGTGGACAGAAAGTGATCTGAAAATTTTTGTTAAATGCCAACAGAACTTTCCACAACACCTAATTTGTTGGCCAACACATCTAAGGTACGGAGAAGAATGTATTTCCGGCTTAGACATAAGTTAATGCTGTCAAATCCTATTCTCTCTTGCAAAAGGTTAGGAGGGAGGGATAGATAGAGATGCAACTACACATTTCGCTGTCAAACTGCTTCCAAACTTCCTTTCTAAATCAGCTCCGTGGTTCCACAGTGTCTACAATATAAAAACATAGGCTTGCATTAGTGATTTTATAGTTGCTAAAACAAGTAATCACTTGCCAATTTTCATCTTCTCTACCCTTTCATGACATCATAATTTG
The DNA here is from genome assembly GCA_004026745.1 of Myrmecophaga tridactyla. Classification (NCBI taxonomy): domain Eukaryota; kingdom Metazoa; phylum Chordata; class Mammalia; order Pilosa; family Myrmecophagidae; genus Myrmecophaga; species Myrmecophaga tridactyla. The sequence continues at coordinate 91,590 of PVIY010002873.1, forward strand.
CTACTGTTAAATTTCTGCCTGCTTGGCGAAATATTCTCTATAAACTTCCCTAAAATTTGTTTTTTCTTCTCCTCACTTTCTTTCTCTTTCATATTTTTTTGTTTTCCTTTCTGGTTCTCAGGTGCAGAGGGTTGAGACAACTGTGCTCCTTATATTATTATCCACATATTCAAGGTTTCTCTCCTATTCGAAGCATGTATCTATCATTTATACAAGCTTACAAACATATAGTTTATATTCACTTGTTGTTTTATTTCTTTTTATCCCAAACCCATTTTCATACCCCTTAGTTTCCACAGGAAACTGTTCTGATATATGTTATATGCTTCATTGAACTTGAACGTACAGAGCTAAAATGAGAAAAAGGTAAATTTACAATTAAAGATGCAGAGTTTAACATTTTGTTTTACTCATGAACATGATATGAAAATAAGGAAGCAGCAATGATATAGAATTCTTGAACAACACTATCAATAAGGATTTTTTTCCCTAATTGAAATGTCTAGGACATGCCACTTTCAAAAAACAGAATGCACAGTATTTTTAATTGTTCATGGTATATTCAATACACTAGATCATGTTCTGAGACATAAACCAAGTCTCAACAAAATTAAAAGTCTTGAAATCTGTGTAGTATATATTTCTATTGACAATGGAATTATATTAGACAACATTAATAGGAATGGATTTGGGAAAACTCCCAACAATTGGATGTTAACAATACATTTAAATAAAAAATGTTATTATGAATCAATTCCATTTGTAATATCATCATAAATAATTAAATACTTAGGAATAAATTTAACAAAAGAAGTGTAAACTTATCTGAAAACTACAAAGCATTGTTGAAAGAAAATTTAAGAGACTTAAATAAATGGAAAGAACTCTCAAATACATGCTCGAAGACATGATATTGTTAAGATGGCAATACATCCCAAATTGACCTAGTGATCTACATTTTCTACCCAATCTCTATCAAGTGTCCAGCTGAATTTGTGTCAGAAATTTACAAGCTGATCCTAAAACTCACATGGAACTGCAAGGGATCCAAAACAGTCAAAATAATCTTGAAAAAAGAACACAGTTTGATGACTCACACTTCTCAATTTCAAAAAATTAATACAAATATACAGCCAACAGGACAGTGTGATATCAGCATAAGAACTGACATATAAATCAAGGGAATAGGTGTGAGAGTTCAGAAATTAACACTCAAATTTAGAGTCAATTTTCAACAAAGGTGCCATTAAAATTCAATAGGCAAAAAACAGTATTTTAAATAAATGGTTCTGAAACAACTGGATATCCACATGCAAAAGAATGAATTTGGTCTGCTACTTAATACCATATGCAAAAATTAACCTGAAATAGATTAAAGACCTAAATGTAAGAGGTAAAGCTTTAAAGTAATTGGAAGTAGACATAGGTGTAAATCTTAATGACCTTGGATCAGGCAATGCATTCTTAGATATGACAACAAAGAACAGGCAACAAAGGAAAAGATAAATTGGGCTTCATCAGAATTAATAACTTTTGTGCTTCAAAGGATACCATTAAAAGATAACCAACAGAATGGAAGAATATATTTGCAAGTCATATTTCTAATAAGAGATTTGTATCTACAAAATAAAAAGAACTCATCACTGGATAGTAAAAAGACAACGTAATTAAAACTGGACAAAGTATCTGAATAGACATTTCTCCAAAGAAGACATACAAATGGCTAATAGCACATGAAAAGATGCTTGACATCATTAGTCACCAGGGAAATGAAAACCAAACCCACAATGTGAAAACACCTCACACACACTAAGATGGTTAGAATTTAAAAAGACAAATAATAAAAGTGTTCGGTGAGGCTGTGGAGAATTTTGAAACTTTATATATTTCTGGTGGAAAAGTAAAGTGGTACAGTTTCTTTGGTAAATGGTCTGAAAGTTTCTAAATTTGTTAAAAATAGAGTTACCATACAATCCAGCAGACTCCGAAGCATTTATGTAAAATATATGAAAACGTATGTCCACTACCAAAAACTTCTATGTGAATGTACATAGCAACATCATTCATAATAGCCAAAACATTAAAACAACCCAAATGTAGATCAACCAATGAATGGTTAAACAGAATGTTGTAAATCCAGACAAGACAGCATTGTTCAATAAAGGGAGTAAGTGGGATGCTGATATATGCTACAACTGGATGAATCTTGAAAATATTATACTGAGAAAAGTTAGTCAAAAGGACCACATATTGCATAAACCCATTTATATGAAATGTCCCAATAGGAAAATCTAGGGAGACAGGAAGTAAATTTGTGGTTGTTTAGGGCTGGAAGGAAGAGATTTGGAACAACAGCTAAGGGGTGCAGTTTCTTTTTGGGATAATATTAAAAAATTGACTCTGGTGATGTATGCTCATCTTTGTAAATATTCTAAAAGCCATTAAGTTGTACACTTGAATAGATGAATTTGTATTGTAAGTGAACTATATCTCCATAAAGCTGTTTAAAAATAGTTATAAATGGTGGTGCTACAGTGGCTTAGCAGGCAGAATTCTCATCTGCCATGCCAGAGACCTGGGTTCAATTTCCAATGCTTGCCCATGCAAAAAAAAAACAAGTTATAAATTCTTTGAGATCTAAGAATAAAACAAAAGGGAAATTTAAAAATATTTTGAACTGAATCTCAATGAAATGCCACATATCAATTTCTGTGGATTGCAATTAATCCACAGAAATTAAAGCAAATTTTAGAGGGAAAATTATAGTTTTAAATGCTTATACTGGAAAAATGACTAAAAAAAATCAATAAGCTAAGTGACTACCTCAAGAAGCTAGAGAAAGTGGAAATTAAATTCAAATTAATATAGGAAAGATTAATACAGAAAAGATATCAGTGAAATAATCATAATAGATAATCACAAGGGAAATCAATAAAACAAAATTGCTTTATTAAAAAAATGATATGCTTGATTATACTGCAGCTAGATTGAGCAATAAAAAGACAGATAAAACACCCATTGCCAATATGAAAAAGAAAAGAGAGAACACCACTACAGAAACTAAAGAGAGTAAGATGAATCTGAGGGAAGATAATGGACAATTTTATATCGGCAAATTAAACAACTTTGATGGAATGAAAACAATTTGAAATAAAAATTTATCAATACTTACTGAATACTAAATTAAAATTATGAATTGCTCTATATCTGCTAGAGAAAATGAATTGGTACTTAAACACCTTCCCACAAAGGAAAATTCAAGGCAATATGGCTTCACTGCTGAATTGTATCAAACATGTAAGGAATAAATAACGCCAATCTTATATAAATTCCTTTGGTAAACAGAGGAAGAAGGAACATTTCCTGACTCATTTATGAGGCCAGCATTACTTCTTATCAAATAGGACCATAGGAGAAAACTACAAACCCATAACCTCATTACTATTTATGCAAAAATTCTTAACTAAAATTTTAAGAAATTGAATCCAACAATATATAAAAAGGTTAATATGACTTGATAAAGATGAATTGATCCCATAAATACAAGGTCGGCTTGACATTCAAAAATTTTATTCAAAATTTTAACAGAATAATGGTGGAAGACCATGTGATCATCTCAATATATCCAATTCCCCCAAACAGATCATGGATTCAAAACAATACAAATCAATAGGCTCTTTTTATAATAATATATTTGAAAAAATTCAAAATGCATTCATAAGAATGCTCTTCAGATCAAGCAGGGAAACTTGTTGTCCAAAGTTATAATTGCAGGTCCATTGCTTACTGTTTACTTGGCTGGCCTTTAGTCCCTTCCTCCTTTATAAGTAGAGCTGATACCATGTGGTTAGTCTTTAATCTTCAGACCCTCTGGGGGTAGAGCAGATAGTATGAGACCAAAAAAAAAAAAAACCCATCATATATCACATTGTTAACTGTCCAGTGGTCAAGGTCCTAAAAAAATCACCTCCAAGAATGTGATTGTAAAGAACAGTCCTCTTTCTGGGGTAAGATTAAATTCTTTACTATACATTCTTCAACCGGATAAATGATTATTACTCTTAATGGAGAAAACTTCATGTATTTCCCCCCCCTAAGATTAGAAACAAGGTAAAGCTATCTGCTTTCATCACTTCTATTCAACCTTTACTAGAGATTCTAGCCAATGCTATTAGGCAAGAAAAAGAAATGTAAGATGTACCTTTGGAAAGGAAAGGAAAACTGTGCTCACCAAATATTTTCAATACATAGATAATCCAAGAAATCTAAAAAAAAAAAAAAAACTACTAAGTGATTTGTCCAGGTTTATAGAACAAAATATCAATATATAAAATAAATTGTATTTTTTTATATTCACAACAATTACAATTGGGACTTTCCAAAAAGTATCATTTTACAATAGCATCAAACACATGTTAAATTGGAATAAATCAAACAGCGTATGTTTACAGCCCATACAATATAAACTATAATACAGTGCTAGGAGAAAGAAGATCAAAATAAATGGAATATATATCTTGTTCATGGGTAAAAATTCTATATTATAAAGATACCAATTCCCCCAAACAGATCATGGATGCAAAACAATACAAATAAATAGGCTCTTTTTATAATAATTATATCAAACTGCAAAGAAGTCAGACCTAAAAAATATTTTGTGATTTTATTTTTATCAAGTTTTTGAACAGGAAAAAATAATCAGGTAAAAATCAGAATAGTGGAAATTTGTGAGATTATGGGAATTTGTTGGATGAGAACATTCTGGATTGGTGGAAATATTCTATATCTACTTGGGGATTGCTTACAGAATGTATAAATTTGTCAAAACTTTAGCTTTTCATTTTAAGCCTATGTCTTTCACCATACATAAATTTTATCTCAAGAAATTTTAAATTGCATAATTCTATGAAAGATATATTCTGAGAATAAACTTGTAGGAGATTTGGCATACTGATAAATATATGATAAATACAGGGAAAACCGATTAATCAGTTACAAACACTAATAAGCACAAGAGCTGTAAAAGAAAACCTGGGTGAAATAGGAAAATCAGGCGCTTCCTGTGAAGGTGTTTAAGCCATAAACTGGGTTAAGAATTGTATTGACTAGATAAAGAGGCACATCCTATACAAGAAAGAAATCAATGTGGTTGGGCTAGGGGAAGTTAAATTTTTACATAAAGAAACTTGAGCAACAAATCAGTTAGGATACCATCACCAGATGATCTGAACATCATGTCAAAGATCTAGGCTGGCTAGTGGCAATAGAAAATAATGAGGAACAGTATGAGAAGGACGTTAGAAATGGCATAGAAATGAATACTCTTGGACACGAAGAGAAAAAAGAAGAAGAAGAGCTCACAATGGTCAAAGGCAGCAGGACTGGACAATATAGAGCTAAATGCTTTGTCTCTGAAATGCAGCTTCATCTGTAATTCCAAGAGCCATGATTTCCCTCCTGTACAAGCCTGTCGCAGTCCATGCATTTGCTCGAACTGTGCGAGAAACTAATTCTCAATGCCTGCTGATTATAAGTGCAAGTTTAGGAAAGGTTTTCAGCTTGTCAATTTCTCCTGCTACGCTCTATGGAGGGCTTGTGGCCTGGGTATCATAACGTCACTTAGTGATCTGCATGAGGTGCATAGTTCCTCCAGGGGGGTGGTGTAGCTAGGTGCAAAGAGTCAATTTATGACACTTTTATGCTCCTAAAAGATCACAGTCAGCTCAATTTGATTTTTATGTACCCGGTGGGAGAGTAAAAGGGATAATGTTCAGGGGTACTTTGCATTTAAATGATTCCTTTATTCAAAGAGATTTGTAAATGCTACATCATTAAACAAGGTTCCCTTTGAGATGCATTAGAAGTAAATACAAAATTGTAACGCCCCTTTCACAGTGGGGCAATAGTGCGTGGTTCAGGAAGATAGGCCAACAAGTGCCATTCAAGAACAGTGCACGCTAATAAATATGTAAAAATAATGTTCCACGTGGTTTTACTTCTGCCTCTCTCACTAGTTCTGGAATTTTCTCATGAATACTTGATCTCTTCACAACCACTTGCCTTTATCTTTTAAATGGGAATAATAATAGCTTTTCTTTTTAGCTAAGGAGCGGTTATGAGCATCAAAATAAGATAAAATATATGGAAATAACAGGTAAAAATTGTACAAATGTATGAATAAATGAATGAAGAACCATTCTCGTTCATCTTCCTATCAGCACATGCCTTACTGCCAAAGCACCTTCTACACTGGAAGTCTTCAATGCATACTGCATATTTTTTTTGGGAAATAAAGTACAGGAACTTCAAGGCACATAACATTAAGCTTTAACTTTAAAGTGTATGGGGGTTTTTTTGACATTTAAAGGACATGTAAGGATCATTCACTTTGTTTTAAAGATGATGCTAAGTACCACTGCATTTATGTTGATTGCTAAATATACGTGGATAGTTCATGACAGGTTTGAAGTGAGATTCCAGATTTTTTAGGACTTCACATTTAGTTCTTTTTAAGCTATGGTTATAAGGGATTCTAATTTAGTTTGAGGCAAGCTTTTCAAATATTTAAAATATGAAGAAAGGATTTCAAGAAAAAAGGAATTATCAGCTCAGAGCAGTTAAAGATGATGCTTCCAGAATGAAATGACATACCAAAGTGAGTGTATAACTATCCTTGCTCTGAAGGAAGAAAGTATTAAGTGAAAAAATATATAGGGCAAAACAGTTATAACAGTTTAAAGCAGGTAAGATAAATTTACTTACAGAAGTCCAGACAAGGCTTTTTAAGAGATTAAAGATCATAGGTAATGTGGCTATAGAAGAAGGTAACAATTATCAAATAAAGTTTTGATAATTAGATTGAAATAATTTGGGACTTTGATAATCTGCACAGTGGTTAAGCCACTTCATATTACAACTTAACATTATCTTTAAAAGGGGGTCATTAAGGAAATACAGGGCCATTAGGGGACAGCAAAGTATTTACAAGTAACCTAGTTTGAGATGTTATATATAAACACTTTAAAAGCACTAATTTGCATGTTTAATTTCTGGTCCTTGCTAATCACCACAGATGTTCTAAAATCTTTTGCTTGGAGAGGTAGAATTTTGGTAGTGCACTTCAAGGGTAAGCACTTAGGGCTGACAGTCAGAGAAAGTTATTTCAGTTTCAAAGCCTGTGGGCTTTTAACATTTAGAATTAGCCAACATCTCTTACAAATTACTCGGAAACAATCACTCAGATAGCAGAGTAAAGGCAAAGGAAGTTGAGCGGAAAGCCAAAGCAAGCAAATTTGGAAAGCAAAATGATTGTTCTTCATCAAAATCAGTTAGAACTGTGAGGGAGGGGGATTGGGAAAGAGGTAGTAGGACTTGCCAGCAAGGAGAATTTGAAATGTCCAAAGGATAACTGAGGAATTGTAAATTTGGCTTTGAAATCCTTGATGAAAAGGCATTATAGGAAACATAATTATTAGCATACTGTTTAGTGTTTTAATTGGCTGCATTTGTACCAAAGTGATTTTGAAGTTGATTGCATTTTTGCTTTCATTCTTATTCTTTAAAGCTCAGTCAACGCTAGTAAGAGAGAAAAAGGAGGTAGATTACATAAAGGGAGAAAAGCTAATGATTTAAGAATGTGTGGTTTTCCTTCAAATGTAACATCACTCTTAAGTTTCTTATTTGGAGACAACTTTTAGAGAAAAAGAAAAAATATTGTATTAGGCAGCAAATCATTATGGTCTTGGGTTTTTGGAGGTATTCTATTGGTTTTGATTGTAGAGGCCTTTCATCATTGATAGCAATTATTGGTTAAGTGCAATTTTCACTGTGTTCATATGAGTCAAAGTGTCAGCTATTTCTTAAAGCTGAAAATCACAATAGCCAAAATATCAGTAAAATATAATATAATTTCATTGTAAGTTCATATTGATCCACAAAAGATAAACAGAATAGTTCTTGGAAAAAAGTCAACATAATTCTACTATATTATTTTAGTATGTTTAGTATTTTTTAAGGCATGAAACTGAAATACATTCACTAAAAACTTAGCACTTTTCTCTTTCAGCCATAGATTATTCTTTGCAAATTACTCAGGAAAAAAAAAATGTTGCCTCAATTCAAGTAAAGAATCTTTGATCTTCATGTAAATAAACAGGTTGTCTTCCTTGCATAGGATTCTTTCTAGAATATTATTTCTTTCATCAAGTAGTTTGTCTCATCTCTGTGAACATCAAGGTACTTTACTTTAGAACTTCAAAGAGGCATTTCCTACACATTAGCAGGAAAAAATATTAAACAATGTAAATGGTAAACTTCCTTTCCACTACCCAGGAAAACAGAGCAGGAAGCATTTTACGTTGTATGCCAACTGACAGAAGGCACATCCTATGGTCCTAGTAATGCTAAACTTTACCTTGAAAGAAAAAAAAAGGGAACCTGCATCCTGAGAAAGGTGGGTTAGCTTGACAGAAACAGGAAGGGTATCAAGAACGGGTGGCTGAAGAGAAGTCCATAGACTATAAAGACTCAGAGTTTTAAGACTGATTGTTTATTTCAATAAGAAAAGAAGCTCACAATAGGAAGTTCAATGAAATAGGTCCAAGTATAGGCATAGCATTAGTTTAGCTTGAGAGGGTCAATGAGGATTTGATCTGTTTCTTATTTTTCCAAGCTAGCTCTAATTTGCCTGAGTTTTTTTTAACTCCAAGTTGGCTCAACAACTTTGTGATTCTTGGCACCATGTGAAATGCATGTTTTTCAGGTCTTTGAATGTTGACCGATGTCTTTGAATGAACCAGTCAGCCAGCTGTGAAGCCAATTTTCCAAGCTTCAGCAGGGAGGGAATCTTTTTATTTTTTATTCATAAATTGAAGACTATTTTTAATCGACTCTAAACTAGGATACGGAGGTGTGGTATTTTCATGTCCTGATATTTAGATTGAAAGTTGATAGTCCTGTTGAGGATGTTTTCTTCAGAATTTCATTTTGGCTATGTCAGGATGTAAATATCACAGACTCCACTGCTATGGCACAAATGTAATCTTTTTCTATTCTGAATCCTAGAAAGAGTTATCTTATAAATAATTATATGACAATGGACAAGAGCTTTCATTTGCCCAGCACATACACTTTTTAAAAATAATTCAATACCACAGTCTTTCATTGGATGTCTACTATGTAAAAGACTTTCTAGGATGAATAATAAATAGAATCTCTCTAGATAGAAAGAAGTCAGAAGATAGAGGCAGTGGTAACAGTTTAAGTAGTAAAACGAATAGCTCTCTAAATGGTATATAAATGTCTATGGTGATTTATATTTTCAAAACAATCTATGGTGATTGAAGCATGGCTCGCATGGGCACATATAGTGAAAAGAACCATTTTCACATATATTTTGGCATTAGAAAAACAGTAAAGCATAATGGTTAAGAGCTCAGGCTCCTGCCTGAAAGAGCTGAATTCAAATTCTTGCTCAGTACTTACTAATAGCCCAGGCCTTAGCTAGTTACTTTGCCTGGTAAGCTTAAGTTTCTTTAATTATAGAATGGGGGGGGGGGCAGAATAGCAGTTATTATTCAAAAAGAGATTAAATAATGCAGGAAAAAGTTTTTCATGGCTTCTGGCACATGATAAGAACTCAATAATTGTTATCTAGTTAATTACTTGAAAATTAATTGTGTTGGAATATTCCCTGTTTTTAAAATCTTTTTAAACCTTTAAGCTCTGAATGGTGAAATGTCATTATAATTACCCAGTGCAACATGATCTAGAACTCATATCTTCCAATTTATAATCTACAGATGTTTCCAATTGAATCATCTACCTTTATATAATTTTATATTGCCATATTCTTAAACTATAGATATTTATGGAAACTTCAAGTCCAAAAAAGACCATATCTAGTAAGAATATTCATATTCTTGATAGAGGAAAGAACTCTTGCTCTTTCTTTTGAAATTCAGAAAGTAAAGGAATATCAGATTGGAATCTAAAGAACTGAATTTTCTTTATATTCATCTGAGAATGACATTGATCATCAGTCTATTTTGTACATGCTCTGGGAGGCACTTATCCAATCATTCATTTATTGATTTATTTAGAAATACATATCAAACATATTCTTTGTGATAAGAAAGATCTCACAATCTAGTATGAGAAAAGAATGAGTAAGCAGATAATTACAATAAGACATAATCAGGGCTATTGCTTAAAGAAATCAAAGCATACTTGGAACATGATCAAATGATTAAAGCCAAAAATACTTTGAGAATACATTCATTTTATTCTATTCATTAAAATTTTAAGTTAATGTTTCTTTAAGATGATTGTATAATGATAAAACTTTCACAAGTAACTGTGATTGTGAAAACCTTGCTCTGATGCTCCTTTTATCTACGCTATGGACAGATGAGTAAAAAATATGGATAAAATATAAATTAATAGGGGGAACAAATGTTAAAATAAATTGAGTAGAAGGAAATACTAGTGGTCAATGAGAGGGAGGGGTAAGGGGTATGGTGTGTATGAGTTTGTTCTTTTTTCATTTTATTTTTTTTTTGGAATGATGTAAATGTTCTGAGAAATGATCATGGTGATGAATATACAACTATGTGACGCTATTGTGAGCCATTGATTGCACACTAAGTATGGAATGTTCATATGTTAAGAACGTTCGTGTGCTATGTTGATTGATTTTATTAATAAAAATTTTACAAAAAATTTAGGCTAAAGTTGAAGTTATCTCATGGAAACCTTAATTCTTTGACTATCCTAGCTTAAGGGAATTAAGAAGACCTTAATTATTTCTGATTCTACTGCCTGCTTTTCACTCATTTTTTAAATCTAAGGTAGACTATCCTCTAGATTCTTAGAATCCTTTATTTAAATATGACAAACATGTAGGAAAGATGGTTTAGAAATAGGTGCACTCACTTCAATCACCTTGGTTTGAAAGTGATACATGTAACTTTCATTCAAATTTCAGCCATAGTAAGGAGTCATATGGCAGAGAAATGTAGGCACTGGGTAGGCAATTTATCTCTATTAACCACTAGGGGGGAGACAGATTTGTGGTGGTTGGCTAGCTTATTCTGCCATAGTAATTATTTCTTCCAAACAGTTGAAAAGGAATTTCAGGTTATCTAGGATGACCTCTAATACCAAGTAATAACCCATTCATTTAAAAAGATGTTGGTATATTACTGGGAAAAGTATGCTTACTTGTTTCTAGTTTAATGAATTTATATTTTTCCATTTTTTAAATTTTTGAGTATCCGGAACAATGTATATTTATCCATTTACTCTTTCATTTATGAAACATTTCCTGAGTGCCTCATACATGCCAGGCAGTCTTTGATGTTATTTACCTTAAACTGGTGATTAAAACAAACTAAGATCACTACCTTTGCAAGCTTATATTCTAGCTCATCGAGATGAACACAGTAAATAAGTGAATTATTTTTAATACTAAAACATGTCAAATTCTGTAGAAAAAGGGTAAGTACAGCATGGTATGAGAATCTCAAGGGTATGAGGTGGGGTGTGTACTGCTTATAATTTACAGAACGGTTAGTGAAGACCTCACTGAGAAGATAATTTAAGTCAGACTAGATGGAGATGGGAACCTAGTTATGTAGCTACCTGCACAAAGAGAATTCCAGATAGAGAGAAGAGTCAGAGCAGTGGGGCTTTGATCTCGAAATTTGCCTAGTGTGTTCAAGGAACAGCATGAAGGGAACAATAGTTATAATGCTGTGGATGAAGAAACAGTAGTAGGAATGGTTTAGAGAAGTAATAGGAGGCAGATCATGAAAAACCTTTAGGTAACTGGTAGGAGTTGTGCTTTTATTTTGAGTGAAATGGGAAGCCTTTGCAAAATTTGGGGTAGAAATGTTAAGTCTTTATGATTAAAAGGATCATTTTGACTGCCACCTTGAGACAGATTACAGGCTGCCAAGTTCAGAAGCAGGAAGAGTAGTGAAGAAGTTATTTCAGTAATTGGGTTAGAGATGATGTTGGCCTTGAAGAGAATGGCATCAATTGAAGGTGGTGAGAAAGTTTACAGGTTTACAATTCTAAGGCCTTGAAAATGTTCAAATTAAGGCATTGACAAGAGGTTACCTTCACCCAGGAAAGGATGATGCTGTTCAAAACACCTCTGTCAACTGGAAGGCACGGGGCTGGCATCCACTGGTCCTTGTTCCTGATTCCATTGCTTCCAGTTTCTGATGCCAGTGGTTTCCTCTCTAAGTGTCTGTGGGCATTCACGTGGTTGCTCTGGGACAAAACTCTGGATTTCATCTCTTAGTTTAGCATCTGCCCGGGTCAGAGATTTCTTCTCTTCAGGTTCTGGCTATTTCTGGAGTCCTTGCTTAGCACCTGGACTATTTCTATCTCGATTTCCAAATACCTACATCGGCTTTGTCATTTCTGTCATCTCTGCACTCTCCCCAAAATGTTTCCTCTTTTAAAGGACTCCAGTAAATTAATCAGACAACTACCTGGAATGGGTGGAGTCACATCTCCATCAAATCAAGCTCACACCCCCAATTGGAGATAATCTAATCAATGGTTTCCACCCTGCAATGTTCAATCAGGATTAAAAGAAATGACTGTTTCTACAAAATTGAATCAAGATTAAAATATGGCTTTTCTAGGATACATAATAGATTCAAATTGGTAGAGTCAGCTTCTGGATGTTTGAAGGTCAGACCAATAGGATTTGATGATATATTGGATGGCATGAGAAAAATAGAGTAGTCAAAAATATCTCCAAATATTTCGACCTGAGCAAGAGAAAGGAGCAGCCATCAATTCGGATAGGGAGGGCTGTGGATAAAACAGGATGAGGAAAACGTATCAGAAATCATTGTATCTATTCAGTCTGAAATGTCCTGGAGCACTCCAACCTACAATGAATTTTGGATAAGCCAGCACCAAAGATAAGGAGCTAGGTAAAAGGAAAACCAAGAAAATTAAGCACCCTGGAAATCAATTGAAAATACCATATAAAGCAAGAGTGCATTACCAACTCTGTGAAATTCTGAGAATTAAAAAAAAGAGAGACGGAGACCATGAATTGTCCATTGAGATTTGGCATCACGGAGGTCATTGGTGCCCTTCAAAAGAGCAGTTTCTCCAAGGAGTAATGATGAAAGCTTCACTTGGAATGGTTTTAAAAGAAAATGGAAGGAAAGGAGTTGAAGAAATTGGTGTTAGTGTTTTTAGCTTTGAGATGCTGATTTAAAAATGAAGGTTGATTTGGTGTGCTTTAGTAAAATGAAACCAAACAATTTTTTAAATACTCTGTTTTTTGAAAGATTATAAAGACTCTTTCAATATTAGTGGAGCATGGTATTTTGCCAAAGGCTTAAATAGTTGTAGGATTTAATATAAAGACAGTGTGTGTGTGTGTGGGTGCATGTGTATTGCTTCTATAGTTTGAAATATTTAGATCCACCATTGTGGGGAAAGAATGAGAAATATTTCCCATCTCATGAAGGTCTTCTTATGATTAAGAATGAAGAATGAAAAATGAATGAAAACAGATTTTGCTTAAGTCTCACACATAAAAGTTTTAAAATATGAATTACCATCTATTTTCAACACTCTGCAGTATTGACATTCCTTTGTTCTTCCTCATGCAAAAAACATTTTTAAATTTATACAGTTAGTCACTATCATTATACACTCTAGGATGAGCTAAAAAAAAAAGCAAAAAATGTTTATTTGGTACAAAATTTTAATTTTGCCGAGTGCATTTCCAAATATAACTTATGTGGCCAGTCTAATTGAACAACATAGTACATGGAACCTTGAGTAGGGCGTGAAATTTTGTAGGTTTGTCCAGAGTGATGCCCCGACAAATCCCAGAGTGATTTGAACAGTGAATAAAAAAGTATTTGCAAAGTCCCCCTTGGGGGAGTGGTGTGAAAGAGGGAAAATTCAACTTCCCCAAGTGGAGAATTCCTGATATTCTCACAAGCAGTGGGGACACCAAAGCAATAGGCTGAACCCCCAATCTTGAGGCTTGTTCATATGAAACATAACTCCACAAAGGATAGGCTAAGCCTTTTTAAAATTAGGCCCAAGAGAACCTCTTTTGTTGCTCAGATGTGGCCTCTCTCTCTCAGCCAACATGACAAGCAAACTCATTGCCCTCCCCTTCTCTATGTGGGACATGACTCCCAGGGGAGTGGACCTTCCTGGCAACGTGGGACAGAAATCCTAGAATGAGCTGGGACTCAGCATCAAAAGATTGAGTAAACCTTCTCGACCAAAAGGAGGAAGAGAGAAATGAGACAAAATAAAGTGTCAGTTGCTGAAAGATTCCAGAGTCGAGAGGTTATCCTGGAGGTTATTCTTACGCATAATATAGATATCACCTTTTTAGTTAAGGTGCACTGAAGAGGCTGGAGGGAACTACCTGAAAATGTAGAGCTGTATTCCAGTAGCCATGTTTCCTGAAGATGATTGTATAATGATATAGCTTTCGCAATGTGACTATGTGATTGTGAAAACCTTAAGTCTGATGCACATTTTATCTACCTTACCGAAAGATGAGTAAAACATCTGGATTAAAAATAAATAAATGTTAGTGGGAACAAATGTTAAAATAAATTTAGTAGGTTGAAATGCTAGTGATCAATGAAAGGGAAGGGCAAGGGGTATGGTATGTATGAATTTTTTTCTTTTTTCTTTTCCTTTTTTTTCTGAATTGATGCAAACGTTCTAAGAAATGATCATGATGACGAACATACAACTATGTGATGATATTGTGAGTTACTGATTATATATGTAGAATGGAATGATCATATGGTAAGAATGCTTGTGTTTGTATGTTGGTATGTTAATAAATAAATGTTGCTAGACCAAGGCCACTTCTTGATGAGCCTTTAAGGAGTAAGAAGGACTAGAAGAGGAAACCAAGATAAAGTTACAGGGAAACTCATCTTGAAATCTGGAGAGTTCACTCATGGAGTCCAAATAAAAAGTGATAAAAATGTGATCATTTCTCCAGACACTACTTGATGAATGGATCTGGAGTTGGTCAAGACCACTGTGAGTTTGTCATTGATCCAAACAGAACACGCCGTAGGAAAGAGCCAAGATGTACTGAATTGCTTTGGAGTTAAAAACATATCACAACAAGTTACTTCTTCATATAGATGGAAACATTGTATAACATGTGCTTAAGAATTCATCTATCAACATTCTGATCATTTGATATTACTTCCTTGAGAGTATTTTGCCACACTATAAAATACCTAGCCAACACTTGAAGATTTCTGTAAAAAAAGACTTAAATCACTCTTAAATCTATAGATTTAACAGACTGTGTGATTGTGAGAACCTTGTGTCTGATGCTTCTTATATCCAGGGTATGGACAGATGAGTAAAAAATATGGATAAAAATAAATAAATAAATAAATAATAGGAGGGACAAAGGATAAAATAAATTGGGTAGATGCAAACACTAGTGGTCAAAAAGAGGGAAGGGCAAGGGGTATGGTGTGTATGAATTTTTTTTATATTTTCTTTTATTTCCTTTTCTGGAGTGATGCAAATATTCAGAAAATGATCATGGTGATGAATATACAACTAAGTGATGATATTGTGAGCCATTGATTGTACACCATATGGAATGTTTTTATGTCAAGAATATATGCTTGTATGTTAAGGTTTTCCAATAAGAATATTAAAGAAAAAAAAAAGAATGTACATGAGATGACTTGTGGGCACGCTCACAAGAAAGGAGAGGTGAGAGGTGAGAGGCCCAAGCAATGTGGGTCAATTTGCTTTTATAGACTTTCTTTCTTTTGTAATTTTTATAGCAAAAATAAATTTTCTTCACATTTTACAATACAGAAAGAAAAACATCCAAAAAAAAATAAAAAGATACATCAGCATAGCAGAGTCACAGAATCTTAGACTGACTAGAAAGGACCTTTTTTGACCAGGCTTCTTAGAAGGGAGCTGTGAGCACGGCCAACAGAATTTCATGAACTCTTCTTCAGTTTAAACATTTTAATCACATTTGATATACTACCCTCTGAAATGTGCTAGCCATGCCTATTACAAATCATTGTATATTTTTTCTTTTATGTTATTCAAATTTCTTTAAAAACATGTATACAATACCTACTTAAGTTTGAAACAAATTTTTGATACTGGAAGATTCTATATTATTGATCATATAGAGCTTCTTTCACTATTTCTATTCTACTCTAAATGCTCTCATCACTATCCTCTTGAGTACATATAAGCATTCCCTGTTCTTGCAGTAGAGTTACATTTTTCTTAACATGAGTGAAGATAGCAGTTATGGTAATCTCCTATCAAAAATTCTTCAACACATTCGGTCTCTAAATCCATTTTTGGTCTGTCTTATTTTACCAAGGCTGCTACAACAAAGTACCACAAACTAGTTGACTTAAACAACAGAAATTCATTGTTTGATGGTTCTGAAAGCTAGAAATTTGAAATCAAAGTGTCACCAGAGTCATGCTTCCTCTTAAAGCAGAGTATCTTCTCTTCTCCGTGCCTCTCTCCTAGCTTCTGGTGGGTGGCCAGCAATCCATGCTGTTCCTTGACTTGTGGCAGTATCACTGAATCTCAGCCTCTGTCTCTCTATTACTGTGTCCACACTTCCTTTTTTTATAAGGACACCAGTGATACTGGATTAAGGACACAACCTATTCCAGTTTTGCCTCATCTTAACTAAAAATATCTTCAAACTTCTTATTTCCAAATGTGGTCATACTCAAGGGAACAGGGATTAGAATTTGGATATGTCTTTGCAGGGAAAATGAGTCAACCCAAATCACAGTCTTTCTTTGTTCACAGACATATAAAAATAATAGTCTCTTCTCCAATTTGAAGCCCATACCATGAACCTCTGTCCTCAATCATCCGTCCCCCTCCTGGGACCATCCTATTCCCTTAATTAGTATCATTCTTCCCCTCCAGAATTTCTTTTTCTTTTTAAAACATCCATCAGTTCTTGTGTATTGGATTCAACTGTTCTGTGTGGCTAGTATTTTTCTGTTGTTCCTAGGATTATTTTCCGAAGCATTGTGCATTGACTGATGTTGCAAAAAAATACTTTTAGTTACTATGTGATATGTGGTAAAATCTGTTTTCTACTTAATGCATAGTCTGAAATTTAGTTGGCACTTACATTGCAGGTTGTTTAGAATCTCCCTCTGGTCACAATTGTAAATTTTAGCTATTTTTGCTTTTTTTTTCCCCTCTCTAATTGCAGGCACTAACAATTACTGCTTTAAGAGCATGCCTGTGGTTATTGCCTGATGCGCCATGGGTGTCTGTCACAACAGGTGACTAACGTTGGTGGAGAGGTCCCTCTCTTTTTATCTCAATTATTTTTGAACACTAAAGAAGGAACAATATTTTCCTCCTCTCAGTTTTGACTGCAGCAAGGAGATAAGAGTGATATATTATCATTATTGTTGCTGTGAGCAAAAATAAATGCCATCACCAAATCTACATTGCTAATAATAGCCTTTTCTTCAATAGCCTCTTTCTAATGTATTCAATACTCCTGATAAACTCCAATTCATTCAACTTCACAGCATCTTTACAAAGAAAAGATAAGAAAACTGATTTTGAACCTTCAATATCCTATTCTCTGACCACGCACACTGATAATTCTACTTCTTTTATTCTCTTAGTCTCACTGCATCAACTCTGAGGCTTCCCTTCCCTGGTTTATGCCTTTTCTCAGCTTTCTGTACTTCATATTCACCTGACCCTTATGTGATTATTTCAACAATATGCTCTTAAGCAGCCTAACTGTCCCAGCCTTATTCTAGCACTGTGCTTTTAATTAGCGTATAAGAGTCAAACCAAATGACTCTATTCATCTCCAGTCTCTATTGATAAATCCAGTCTTAAGTACATTGTCTGGTATTTGGAATAGGGGCATGGTCTACTTATCTAGTGCGGATTACAAATTACTTAAATCTTAGTGGTATAAAGCAACAATTTATTATGTACATGGATGCAGCTCATCAGCATTTTGAGAGAGGAATAGTTGCAACGATTTGTCTCTATTTCCCAGTGTCTGGGGTCTCATCTGATTCATCTGGGAGACTCAATGGCTGGTGGTTGAAACTATCTGAAGGCTCTTTCACTCACATATTTTGTGGTTGATGCTAGCTGCCACCTGGAAGCTTCACTGTCTTTCCATGTGGCCAAGGATTCCTAATAACCTGGTGGCTAAATTCCAGTGGTGAGAATCCAAGAGAGAGACAGGCAAAAGCCACAATCTCAGTATCAATTTTGCCACATTTTTTTTTGAAAAACAGTCACAAATACCTGTCTAGTTTCTGGGGGAATGAGATAGACACTGTTCTAGTTTGCTAGCTGCTAGAATGCAATATACCAGAAACAGAATAGCTTTTAAAGGGGGGGGAATTTATTAAGTTGCAAGTTTACACTCCTAAGGCCATGAAAATGTCCCAGTTAAAGCAAGTTTATAGAAACGTTTAAGTTGTGACACCAACAAGAGGTTTCCTTCACTCAAGAAAGGCTGATGTACTTCAGCATCTCTCTCTCAACTGGAAGGGCACAAGGTGAACATGGTGGCACCTGCCTTCTCTTCAGGCTTGTTGTTTCATGATGCTCCCCCAGGGGCATTTTCCTTCTTCATCTCCAAAGGTCTCTGACTGCTGGGTTCTCCTGGTTCTCGTGGTTCTGAAGCTTTCTCCAAAATGTTTCCTCTTTTGAAGGATTCCAGTAAACTTAATCAAGACCCACCTGGAATGGGTGGAGTTATATTTCCCTCTAATGAAAGGTTAATACCCACAACTGGGTGTATCACATCTTCATGAAGATAATCTAATCAAGTTTCCAATCTGTAGTGCTGAGTAAGGATTAAAAGAAAAGGCTGCCTCCACAAGATGCATCAGGATTAAAACATGGCTTTTCTACAGTACATAATCCTTTCAAACTGGCACAGGCTCTAGCTCTTGACAGCGAGTGGCAGTGTCCTAGAAGAACAGGTGAGATAAAAAAAAATGTTGCTGTATTGCCTTGTCCCAATCCAGATGGCAGGGTGAGATTACTCAGAGCTCCAATCTCCACAGAAATTTTGAACAACCAGCAAGAAATGACAGAAACACCTGTGTTACATGAAGACATCTGCTAGCTTTCTCTCCAGGCTTCTCATTTCAAATGGCTTCCCCAGGGGCATTTTCTTTCTGCATCTCCAAACATCTAGGTCTTGTGCTGGTTCTCTCACTTTTGTCAGCTCTTTTCAAAATGGTTCCCTCTTAAAGGACTCCAGTAGACAAACTAAGATCCACTTTGAATAGGTGGAGATATATCTCCATGGAAACTAACTAATCAAAAGGTCCCCTACCCCCAATTGGGTAGGTCACATCTCCATGAAAACAACTTAATCAAAAAGATCCCACCCAACAGTATTGAATGAGATTAAGGAACATGGGTTTTCTGAACACAACAGTTTCAAACTGGCACATGACGGCTCAGGCAAAGGAGAAAATTAAATCCTTTGGGAACCATCATGAGAGGCATGAAACTTGTAATACACCAGACAAATACAGTTTTTAAAATGGTCCTAAATAAGATAAAAAAAAAAACTGAAGGAAAACATGGACAAAGAACTTAGGCAAATGCTATATGAACGCAAAAAGAACATCAGTAGAGGTTTGGAAATGATGAAAAGGGAGCACTTAGAGCTGAAGAAGACAGTAAAAGTAATTTAAAATTCCCAGAGGGCTTCCATGGAAGATTGGAGTTGACATAAGAAAGAATTAGTGAACTTGAAGATAAGATGATTGAAATCATCCAGTCTGAGGAGCAGAAGGAAGAAAGAATGAAGAAAACTGAAAAAGCAAGAGGAATCTGTGGGAACCTATCAGGCATATCAATGTATGCATTAATGGGGTCTCAGAAGGAGAAGTAAGAGAGAAAGGGAATAGAGAAAATCTTCAAAGAATTGATGGCTGAAAACTTCCCAAATTTAATGTAAGACATGAATTCTCAGTCCATTCTTTTTGATGCACTTCCTTTGAGAGTCTAAGAAAAACTGCATTCAAAAACTTAAATCCTTATTTTTAAATTATCCTTATGCAGATGTAGTCTATCAGCCTATAGTTATATTCAAGCTAGAGATTATGTCTTGTGCAACAATAGTGGTTGTTGCTCAATCATGTCTGTTGAATGAAGATCAAACTGAATACAATTTTTCTGATCTTTTAAAATATATACCATCTAAAGAATCTGATCCATTCTTATTTCCAACATTTTTAAGGTGGCTGTATATTTCTATACCTATGGGCACAGTATACATAGTTTTAGCACTAATATGATATGGTGATTTAAACATACTTTGCAGGAATTCTGCAGATTATATGCATACTTCCTTTTGGATTTGAAGTGCAAATCAAAACTGAACATCAGTGTTTTTGATAGTGTCAAAATGTAAGCTGAAAGCTTTCACCATACTTTGAACTTCAGGTTGTTTAAACTGTTGGGAACAATTTGTAAATGTTATGGCTATATCGGACATGCCTTTTGGAAAAAAAAAAGATTATATTTATTTTAACTTCCATTTCTTAAACATGTAATTGTCACTTGGAGGCTATTTTCTCACGTTTTTATGTATAAGGATCCCACTCAGAGTTTAAATAAATAAGGTTATTCTTCTATGAGAAACTTCATTTCTGTTGCTAATGTCATACATATTTTGGGTTAGAAGTGATATTTAATATTATGCATTATATTAATCAACCTATTTTTTGATATTTTAGCTCAATGTGTTAATGTTAGTCTTTATAAATAAGAAAAAAGTGCTTTATCATTTGAGCCCTGAAGAAACCAAAACAAATAGGTTTCTAAGTCATTTAAAGTTCAAAGGAGAACACAGTGTACAGACAGTATAGAACTGAAAGTTCAGATCTATCCAATCTTACTTATAAGAAATTTCCAAAATGATTTGAGACTCTGTAGTGCATGCTACAAAGATTTTAATTAGCCTATCAAATTTACTTTTTTATAACCCTAACTAATGTCAGTAAGGCAACCTCACATGCTTTCAAATACTCAATATTATCAAATGTGTGCTCATAGGAACATAGTCAGACATTCCCTCACAGTTATACAATGTCCTACCTAGTGTGGCCCAGCCAAGATCAAAGCCCCACATGGGCATATGTTTCCATAGAGCTAGACACGGAAACCACAGAGAGGATAATTCTGGACACTGATATTTCCTGATCTTCACTGTCCCACGTCTGGAATGGCTGGACAAGTTTCTCAGTTTCTTTGCCCACCCCCCTCCAAAAAAAAAGGGTATGGAAACATCTATCCAGCTCTGACTTTGGGGACTAGAGTCTAGAAGCCATACAAACAGAAAGGAAAATATTAAGAAGTCGGGTCGGCTCCCAGCTGGAAATATAGTTACAGCCAGAGTTGCAGGTGGAAAATGTCATTTCCCCAGGCACCAAGGAGTCTGATTGGATTGAGAAGTTATACAGTCCTTGGTCCCTGAGTTAAAAGGAAATTGGCATATTTCACAATCACTGTAAAGGGCTGCTGCAGAAATCATTTCCTACGTGTTTTCCTCTTGTGACTATGCACATGTGTTGAAATATAAAAGTATTCTTACATGTTTGAGGATAACTAGTCCAAGTGTGATTTGACCCATACATTATGGAGAAGGAAAAGTGGGGAAAAGAAAAATATTTTGGGCAGGAATGAGGGTTTTTCACTATCTTGATTGGTTTTAGATTTAGTTTTCTTTATAATCAAGAAAACAGAAAGGATATAATAAGGAATTCAACACAATCCATCAGCCATTTATTGAGTAACAACTACATATATCGTAAAGGAAAAGAGCTTGTTTCTGCCCTGAGAATATTCAGAATTTTATGTTTTGCATAAAATAACCATTTAACATTAATATTAAAATAAATTGCCAATATTATACAGCTGTCTCAATGTATAAATAATTACATACTTAATACATATTAGAGTTACATTTTACCTGACACTAACTTCAAATCTTTGGAAGACATTTGCTCTTGTTTGGAACTGGTAGACATTGAAAAACCTAAAAACATATGAATGCTTTTACATGCTTCCCCTTCTCCCACATTTGGTGACCTCTCTTTTCCTACTGCTCTCTAAAGACTATTAATCTCAATTCCATTATTCAAAAGACCCATTCTTTCTGACAACCCACTAGGCCTTACTCTACCCATGCAGTTTGTTTAATTATCACATAATTTTGTAGTGCCGCATCTGCTAGCTGCATTCCAGAATCTATAAAATACCTGGCAATGACCTTGGTGGTGTCAGCTTCACATCCAACTTCATTTTTATTTGTGTGTTTATGTGTGTGTGTGTGTATATATATATGTATGTATGTATGTATTTGTGAAAATCCATCTTACCTTTAGGAGCCATCAAAGTTAAAGTAAGTCCTTACTACTGTAACTGGACATTTGGTAATATTTGATATTTATAAGTTAAAACTACCTCCTTCCACTCTACCCATTCCATTTTCCCTTTGTCCTCAGCAAGCACCTCAGCTGGTCATGGTTCTTTCACTAGTTCTTGAAAGGCCTGGATCATTAGTAGTCCTGCCTAAATTGGGTGTTTTCATTTTCCATTGATCTTAACCACAGCACATGAAAGCACTAAGATATCCTAATTCATCTCCTCTGTTCCAGACATTCTCTTCCTTACCCCCATTGAATAGTATCCCTTGATAATCAGGATCAATCACCCTAGCCAATATACTCACATTCTTCTTTGCCTGTTGATTCAGAGGCAGGGGAGTCCAAATTGTCCAGATGGCCATCTGCACTTCATTTGATGTGAAGTGAGTTCCTCGATCAGAAGCAATGCTATATGAAATGTCATGGTGGTGGCTATGGCATTCTGTGAGGTCATGGATGGTAGTTTTAGAAGAAGTATTGTATTAAGGAAAAGAAAATCTGTATCCAGAGTAAGTATATATCCAAGTAAGATCAAAATACTGCCTGCCCCTTTCATGATGGAAGTGGCCCAAGGTAACCAACCTTCTACCAGGTAGCTAGCTGATCACCTCAGGGTATGGCATCATTATCAGGGACTGAGTGTTGGCCTCTGCTGCTGGAAGACTGGGCCCTCAGCAGTGATTGTGGCCAGATTGTGGCCAGGTCAACCTGGGTGAGTGGAAGTCCATGCTGAACCCATGTATAACCTCCACCCCTACCACCATGGCCACTTTGTTCATAAGCTCTGGCGGGAGTGGTTGAGGAAAGCGACTGACCAGTATCCATGTAATGGGTCATCTTACGCATTCAGTCATTAAAATCCTTCCCTAATTCAATCTCTGCCTCCATTACATGCTGCCTATCTCGGTTACTCACTACTGTGTTTAGGTTTCATCTGCTTAGAAGGACACAAGTCATATTTGATCAAGGCCCACCTCAATCCAGTTTTGCCTCATCTTAACATCTTCAAAGATGTCATTTACAGATGAATTTACATTCAAAGGACTGGGATTAGGATTTGAGTATGTCTTTTGGGGGGACATGATTCAATCCATAATAGGAATTTAAAATAAGAATAAGAACTTAAGAAGCAGCAAATTTGTGTAAGGCATGGAATTTACCATTAAAAAGATAGTGTTTATCATTCAGCATTTCACTTTGGTAGTTTTCATTTATGGATTCTCTATTGCCTCCTCCTGAAATTTAGCATTTCCCTTAATTACAAAGATAGGAAACAAACCACAGCATTAATAGCAGTAACTGTCTTTGTTACCAATAGAAACCACAGATAGTTTTATATAACATTGAAAACATTGGAGTTATTTCTCAATATTTCTTTTGTTCCCTGTTACCTCAAAATTCTGGACCTGGCACAAGATATCGATATTTAATATCTAAATAAAAAGCTCATATATTAATATATCATGGATATTTTTATAACCACATTTCATTTCTTTGATTTTATTTAACCTTATGTATCTTATTTTATGCATTTAGAAGAATTACTCAACAAAAAATCCATAGACACATTAGCAAAGAAGTTGATGGCAGGAAAACAAAAACAAAAAAACAACTTCAAAACCATTAGAAGCCCTGCTGAATAGGAAAATAAAATTTCTATAAGGAGTCTTAATTTTTTTTTTCAATCTGGTAATTATGTTCTGGACTCTTTCTCAAGGGTGCATGATACATTCATACAATGAGTTACTGGTTTTAGGCTCTCATTGCTCCTTGTGTTACTGATCCACATAGCGGTATAATGGAAAGAACACTGGAATTGGAGTAAGCAAATATGAGTTTTCTAGTCCTCAGACATGTCACTAAAAACAGTTAGCTCTAATTTGTCAAATCATTACTGTGTGACAGGCACTGTTCTAGGCAATTTGCATGTGTGACAGAAAATATTTCAAAGTATTCATTTGCAGTAATGTCACCCTCATCACTCCTGTACATATGTAATCTACTTATTCTCTCACCCTGACCCCTACCCAGATGAAAAAAACAGAATTGTTATATTTTGCACAGGAGATGGCTTTAAACATCAACTACAGTTAGCAAAAGTCTGCATTTGCATTTGAGGGTTAAATAAATATGATTTCCTTTTTTCTCATTTAACAAGAAGTCTGGAAGTACATATTGCCAGGATGGCATAGTCACTCAAAAAGGCTGTCAATGATCACGACTCATTTTAGCTTTCTACAGTATCAGCCTTACTATGTGACTATTTGTTCATCATCATAATTTTGTAATTGGTATGTATGCAGGCATCATATTAGTGTCCAAGGCCAGAAAAAAAGTAGAAAAGATGCATTATATCCATGCCATGTTGGTCTTTTTATTTTAACCAGGTGAACAATAGTTTTATCTGGAAACAGATTTCTACTTCTTTTTTGCTGCACATATTTGAGTTAGAAAGCCAATCCTAGTTACAAGGGAATCCATATAGGTGAGTTAACTATTTTAACTGGGAAATTGTCATCTTGATCTTCATTGGAGTCTGTTTATAAGAAAAAAGTAGAGAATGGATATTGCATAAGCAATTAACAGCGTCTGCTACATTGTAGAAATAGAAAACAAATACAACCAGATATTTGGATTTTATAGTCAAAAGCCAGACTAGGATGGAGAAAAAATATGCTGATTCTTTGTGGGGAGAGAGAGAGACAGAGAGAGCCAGAGGGAGAGAGAGAGTGAGAGCTAGCTTTTGGACTAGAAGAAAAATATTTCATGAGGGTGAGGAATGGGGTAGAGGGGCAGCATATGATGGAGAGATCCTGTGTATCAATCAGAGGATCACTGTATCTCACCAGCATAAAAGAATCACTTGTAAGTCACCTGCAATTCAAATCAACAGCAAGATATCCTTCCTTCTGATGTCTGTTGAGACAATGTGAAGATAGCAACCAACCCATTGCTAGTAGATTGTATGACCATGTGCCATTTAGCTGAGCCTGGCCATTTCTCTATCATGCCCTCTTTGTATGGTGACTCCCCATTAACATATATCTAAAGAGGTGGTACTATAAAGGGAAAGGTCCCATAAAGGCCCCCACGAAAGCCTGAATGCTAATGAAGACACTGCTCTTTTAGAAAGACCTTTCGTCATTTACTCCACACAACTGATGCTATCACAGGCATCATTACATATAAAATGGAAGCAAAGCCTTAGAGTTATGCAAGTAACCTCATGGAAATCAAACATCTAGGTAACAGACTCAGTGTTGCAACCATTTCATGCAACCATTACCCTGACCCCTAAACATCATACGACACTGCCCATGTGGGCTTCGGTTTGCTCTTCAATGAAATTTCTGGTTGAAATAAATAACTTTGAAAACTTCCTCTAGTTCTACAAAAAGTTCTATGTTCATGGTATCATATCTTGGGTGGGACAGTCTTGCATAGACAAGAGACTGTGGATACTAATAATAAGGTATAATGATACTTAACTGCTAAGAAGAACTCTTTAACAGCATCCTATATGTAAAGACAAAGATTGTGAAGGTAAGTTTCCAAATGAGTTGAGAAAGTACTCCAAAACAATTATAAACCTATCATATTGAAAAAATGAAGCTGAAATAAAAATAAAAAATGAAACTGGATCATTTTATGAAGCACCTACGGTCAATGTAACATTGTCTTCCATATATCACATATTTAAGCTCTGTTGAAACCTGAGATCAAGTGGGTTTAAACTCAGATTAGTAAGAGACATAATTTGTAGTTTTCTGTGACTCATTTGAGATGTCAGGGGAAGGACCATTAACTTCATTTATACTGACATGAAAATTGCTCTTTCTTCAGTTTAAAACCACACATAAATGTAAGAATGCAGTTTTCCATTTGCTCCCCCCTACTCATTTTTCATATATATTCTCTAATTACTAATTTGAAAACACATGAAAAGAATGGTCTTCTAAACATGTGTTCTCATATCAAATAAATAACAATCAGAAGATCAAGAATTTCTTGTTACTAAAAATTTATTGCCAACATTATGACTATATAGCCTCACAATAGGAAAACCAATATGAGAATATTTTGTCCTTGACTTTGTTAAAAAACAAAACAACAGGCATTAATGCTTCTCTATTCATGAAACATGATTTGTACTGGAGCAGCCAAGGACATAAACCAAGTTTCCAGATTTTTTCTTCATTACAGAAATCATTCAAATCCAGAAAACTATTTACAGGAGAGAATCTCATAGCAATTGAAATAAATAATTGTGCTAACACCAGGTAAAAGCTATTACTTAATTTTATGTATTTTAATTGGTTAGTGTTTAGAACTGCATTATTTTTCCTGAAAAAAAAATTGACACTGCTTCTTTTTAAAAAATGTGGTGTGAAAAGTAAGGGATTTTTTTCTCAGAAATCCATTTTTCAAGCAAAGACAATCTAGGAAAGAGGGAAAAAAAATGACGCACAAAATCCAGTGACAAAAAAATCTTCCATGTTCTCTTCCTATCTATTGATACTTGACTAGAATCTTGAACAGTCTGTTCTCTAAATTAATCAGTAAAGAATTCTGGAAACAGTTAACTTCATTCTTCAAATATGTATTTTAACACAAAGTTTTTGAAAATATCAAACAAAGAGTATAATATGGAGAAATACTGTGTTATATAACCAATCATTCTAATATTCAAAAAATTTTTAATTTTTTATTCTTTCCAGTGGTTCAATAATAAGCAGGATACCTAGTTTTTAGAAGGTATAAAATGATGTTAAAATAAATGAATATGTTGGTTCACTTCATTATCGCAACTTTAAGATAAAATGAGTTCTATCATTATCCTCTTTAAACCAGAATATTGATTCCCACAGATCAAATGGTCCATCTTTTATTTTGTATTTGAACTAAGGTTGTCTGACACTCAGGCTCTATTCCCTTAACCACACTTTTATTTTGATGGTGTACTAACCTTGTAGTCACTTTTGAGCTTTATTTTATTTTATCTTGAGCTCTGATAGCATGTTTGGGGTTTTCTCATTGAAAGAAGAGACAGAAACCATCCAAAATCTAATAAAATAAAATATTATTTTTACCATGATAAATTTTACATCTAGTCTTAAGACAAACCATGAAGTTAACAAACTGGTCTTCAATCAGCTTATTTAGCATGCTCTGTTCCCTTGTATTCCTCATAGTACGTTCCACAGATGCCTTAAGTCCTCAGTTTCTTACCACTTCCCTTTCCAACTCTCCCCAACCCCAAAACCTTACTCATCGAGAACTATCTAGGGCTCCTGAAAGTCACAACTCTCAATGCTTCTGTCCTCACAGGGAAA
Source organism: Myrmecophaga tridactyla (assembly GCA_004026745.1). NCBI lineage: Eukaryota > Metazoa > Chordata > Mammalia > Pilosa > Myrmecophagidae > Myrmecophaga > Myrmecophaga tridactyla. Next base: position 119,410 of record PVIY010002873.1, read on the forward strand.
GAAGAGATAAATCCTCATATCTTGCAGGTTATGTCCTAATATTCAGCACAGTTGTAGTCAAACTCACACCAACATGGCCCTGAGTTAAGGGATGTTTTAGAAAGCATGGGATTAAAGAAGAATGAATATCTAAGCCAGGGTTGACAGTAAGTGAATAGAACACATCTGACATGGCCAAGTGCTCCATCACTGAAGGAAGTCAGCACACTGATCACCACTTGAAAGGTACACCGTAGAAAGAACTCAAGCATTCAAAGTAAGCCTAGTTTGGTGACCTTGGAGTCTCCTTCCAAATTGAGTGCCTCTCCTAGGCAGCTGAATGGAGCTTTTACTATTATGGAAATGCTAATTTATCACTGGTGCCTACAAAAACCATGGGAGTTCTGATTTTTCAAAGTTGAAAGAAAATCTCCAGGAAGGAAAAGGGTCCCAATATAAGCAATTTGCAATGCCCAAGATGGGAAGTCTGTGAGTGGTATGTCTATGCTCTCTTTGCCACATATATTGGCTTATTTACAGCATGGCACAATTATAAATTATGTCTACAAAACCTGTTGCTTTAAATACTACATTTCATAAATTAAAATGTGATCAGATTCTTGCTAGGTATCAGATATGACAAAAATAGGCTATGGTGTCTGAGTCCCAAGACAACACAAATTTGTTCAAAGCCAATATCGTCATTATCGCTTCTCGGCCTTTTGGCTAAGATCAAGTGTAGTGTCTGTTGTTTAATATCTGATACGTCCTCTATCCGAGAACAATATATTAAATGGATTTTTGGAGTTGGGAGATGGAATAGGAGCTTGCTCCATCCACTCCACGCATCAACCTGGTATTGCAGTACTTCCAGGAATGGTGCACCACCCCCCTCGGGGGAAAAATAAATGTATAAAGTCAGAAAAAAAAAATATATATATATATTATTACAGGGATGGGGGCGTGGTGAAGACAGAGAGAGAGATGTCCATTGCTATTACTATTAAATTTCATTAAAATAATACTTAGTCTTAAATATCAAAGGCATATAAGATTTGAAACCTAAGTAATTTCAACTATTTTTTAAAATCTTCTTATTGAGGAATTTTCACACATTTACAGTCCATACATGGTATACAATCAATAGCTTACAATGTCATCACATAGTTGTATATTCATCACCATGATCATTTTTGGAACAGCTGCATCACTCCAGAAAAAAAAAAAAAGAAAAAACTCATGCATCCTTACTCTTTACCCCACCCTCTCATTGGCCACCAGTATTTTAATCTAACAAATCTTTTACCCTTTGTGTTAGTTAGATTCAGTTGTCAACTTGGCCAGGTGAGCATACCTAGTCTTGTTGCTGCGGACATAAGCCCATGGTACGGTGAACCTCATTTGTTGCTAATTACATCTGCAGTCGGCTAGGAGGCGTGTCTGCTGCAATGAGTGACGTTTGACTTAATTGGCTGGTGCTTAAATGAGAGAACGCAATGTAGCACAGTCTAAGCAGCTCGGCATTCCTCATCTCAGCACTTGCAGCTCAGCCCAGGCCTTTGGAGATGGAGAAAGAAGTCACCCCGGGGAAAGTTGTTGGAACCCAGGGGCCTGGAGAGAAGACCAGCAGAGACCATCCTGTGCCTTCCACGTAAGAAAGAACCTCAGTGGAAAGTTAGCTGCCTTTCCTCTGAAGAACCAACAAAA
>PVIY010002874.1:0-120964 GCA_004026745.1 Myrmecophaga tridactyla
CCCCCTCACCCTACCTCCACTTGCCAATCCCCACCCTACCTCCACTCTCCAGTTCCCACCCACCTCCATTTGCCAGCCCCCATCCCACCTCCACTTGCCAGCTCCCACTCTACCTCCACTCGCCAACCTCCACCCTACCTCCACTTGCCAGTGCCCATCCCACCTCCACTCGCCACCCCCATCCCACCTCCACTCTCCAGCTCCCACCCTGCCTCCACTCATCAGCCCCCAACCCTGCTGGTGTATAGTTCTCAGGTCTTCAGCAGTGCTCTCTTCTGCTGTGAGTCAATAACAGATTTGTTCTGAAGCCATTATAATTTTTTTTTTTGGAAGGGGATGCATTGTCCAGGAATCGAACCTGGGTCTCCCGCATGGAAGGCGAACATTCTACCACTGAACCACCTGTGCACCCCTTTCTAATTTTTAATAAAGCTATTTGGTATAGAGCTATAGACTAGAATGTCCCATGGAGAAGTGTTTTCAAAGTGACTGTTGTGTGCTTCATGGGATCCTACAGTTACTGTCTCCTGCCTCAGTGTTTTGCTTGCCTTACTTTAAGACTTCATTAAAAAACTTATACTATTTTTATTGCACTCCTGATTTTGTCTGCATCTGAGATAGTCCCAGTATATCTTTGATAATTTAACTAACTCAAAGCAGCCTATATTTCAGTCATATACCATGAAAGTGAGCCCAAGGTCTGAAATACATATCTCATAAAGTTCTAAAAATTCTATTTAAATTCTTACCTCTCTTCTTCTCTTCTTATTTTGTATAATTTATGTTAATTTTTTTTAATATACGCATTTTAATCTGTTTTGTTGGTCTATGTATAAGAGGAGTCCAACGTCATTATGGCAGAAATGGAAAGGGTGGTATTAGCAAATGTAAGGTGAGCACAGGTAAATTTTTCTAACTAGTATTTTATTAGGTAAATTATTTTTGAAAACAGTCACGCTCAATCTCATTGTGCCCTAAGACCCATGTAAACTTGAACCCTTAAAAGAATACAGAGGGCGGTGTGTTAGTGGCTCAGTGGCAGAATTCTTGCCTGCCATGCCGGAGACCCAAGTTCAATTCCCGGTGCCTGCCCATGCAAAAACAAAAAAAAATTACAGAGACAGGGTACACAGGTGGTTCAGTGTAGAATGCTTGCTTTCCATGTAGGAGACCCAGGTTAGATTCCCGGACCATGCACCTAAGACACAACTTCTTTAAAAAAGGAAGAAAAAATATAGAGAAATGGTTTTGGTTTATTTATTTGATTATTTGCTTTTTTTTTCTATCTTGATCCTTAGTTGAAATAACTATAATTTTGACTTTGTATTTAATAGGGATAAGCTGATATTTAAAATTATTGTTAGGGTTACTGACAAAAATATTTAGAGATTTGTTATTTCTTTATTTTGTTATGGGGTAGGTAACTTTATGGGAAATAATAAAATAGTCAAATATAGGGGACTGATATATAATTTGCTGCATATTTTATATAGAAAAAGTAAAGCAAATAAGACTCAGCTCAGAAATTGCTCTACTGCTCAAGTCCTTTCAACCAGCGGTACACATTTTGAGGGAAAGCATAGACATGGAATATTTGGAGCATCCAGCACTTTTCTTCCCCATATCATCTTTGGGCCTGAGATTTTTTTTTTGTAATCCTCTGCTTTTTAAATTGTCTTGTGTATAGAATAATTCACTATAAGAGCCGTAAGACTTCATTTAAAAGAAGCCAAAAGTAAAATATAAAAAGTAATGAGTGGTTATCTGTGGACTATGGAATTGTTTGCCATTCTTAAGCTTTCTTCTTTTATTGTATTTTTTTTTCACTAATTTTTGTTTGATAGCCAAATAAAAAGGTATATTAGTTCTTTAGGACTTCCTTAACAAATTACCATAGAAAGAAATGCTTCAAACAACAAGAATTTTTTCTCTTAGAGTTCTGGAGGCCAGAAGTCTGAAACAAATGTGTTGGCAGAGGCTGCAGTGGAGAACAAATGCTTCTTAGCTTCTGGTGGCCCAGGTGTTCCTTGGCTTGTGGAAGCAGCCCCAGCTCTGCCTCCCTCTTCTCGTGGCCGCCTTCTCTGTCTTGAATGTCAGATCTCCGTCTGCCGTTCTCTTATGAGAACACCTGGCCTTGGATTTAGGACCCATCCTAAATATGGGATGATCTCATTTCAAGATCTTTAATCATATTTCCCAAATGAGGCGATGTTAACATGTTTCCAGGTTGGATATGTCTTTTTTTGGAGATGGGGGTGCACATTCAACCCACACTATGAAAGGTACTTCCAGAAAGAAGGAAAATATGCGGTTGAATGTGAAACTTATCAGCTGTTTAGACTGTTCCCTTTTTTCATTGGAAAGATTACATTTCACTTAATTTATGATCTAAAAGGATTTCATGAATTGGACAGTAGTTAGTGGCAGCTATGTCAGGAAAATTCTGGGAGATGTTTCAAACTTCAATAAGTAACTCAGGAGTAACTATTTATCTCTCATAAATCTGTAGTCCTATTATATTTCTCTGTATTTCAAACTATGTATTTTTAAAATGGATAATACCCTTTTTTATGTAGAATATGGCCAGCAGTAATAATTACAATGACTAAAAATAATTCTGTGGTCAGGAAACAGTATTAAATTTAGAGGAAGTAGATTTTTTCTTAGCTTCTCTAAGCTCTTAGCTCATGTTTTAGTTTCTTAGCTGCTAAAGCAAATGTACACAGTGGGATGCAGTGGGTTTGCATCACAACAGGAATTCATTGGGCCCTGGTTTCAGAGACTAGAAGGCTTGCTTCCTCTTGGGGTCAGTATCTTCTGGCTTCCCTACTACACAGTTATGCACATGGCAGCTTCTCCTTTCTTTTCCAGATTCTGTTGACTTCTACACTTTGGCTTACATTGCATTAAGGCCTACCTTCTTTCAGTTTGGGCACACCTTAATTAACAAACTCTTCAAAAGTCCTGTGTACAAATGGGTTCACACCCACAGGATCAGAGTTTGGGAATCTGAACATGCCTTTGATGGGGGACACGATTCAATCCCCAGGGGACCAAGGTAGTTATGGAATGAGTCTCCACATCACCTGTACACCTTTATGAAAGTACAAACTGGGGCCTCGGCAGTAGAGCTTCTGATTTCGTGGCTCTGATGTGGGGATGGGAGAGGGGTAGGTTGACTGTCTTTACCTTCGATGATGCTCATGTGCCCCTCTGGGTAAAAGGACTTAAGCAGTAGAGACATTTCTGAACACTTCCTTTGGAAAGGAACCAAAGTTCTGGTTCCCGCTCTACCCACTAACTCTGACCTTTGGAAATTTTATCTTCTTAGATTTCATTTCCTCATTTTTACAGTTCAGAGTTTGGTCTAGATTTTAAAGGACCCCATGGTTCTAACAACTTTTTTTTTCATAGTAGGAGGACATGACCTAAGATACATTTCACTAAAGTTTTGTTTCAATTTAAAAGCATATTAGAAAAAGTTGTATGAAGTATGCCATTGTGCTATTTTTAAGAAGTTAAATTTTTTACCAAAATACACATGGCCAAGTATTTCAGCTTTTTTTTTTTTCAATCTTTTAAGCCTGGCCAATGACTTTATTTCTGTATCCTTTCACTCTGACTTTTAAAATATTTTAATGATACTTTAAATCTCTTTAAGTGATTTATCTTTTTTTTTTTTTTTTAAGGATTACAATAAGGAAGTGTATAAAAAGTAAAAGTGCCTTTTCCTTTCCCCTCCTCTCTTTCTTGGGCCCACCTGTTCCATTTCTAAGAATTAGCCACATATTATAATTTGGGGTCTAGCCTTTCAAAATTTCTGTACACATGAATGTATATACACATGCCCATATTATTTGTATGTATATAAAATAATAACTATTAAATGTTAAAAAGCCTTGCTTTTTTTGTTTTTTTGAGCTACTCCTTATTGAAAAATTGAGCAGTGTAAGTTTTACAAACATCTACTCACAGGTATGGTACAGGTGTTTTATTGTAATTGTTCTTAATGTTGCTGATTCTAAAGTGTAATGAATGTCAGGGGAGCAATCCCTGCCAAAGTAAATGCATATGAAAGATAGAAACCTAATTTCCTGATCATGGTAGTAACAAGTACTGAAGAAATTACCCTGTCTACACTGAAGATACCTAAGATTTAAACTAAATGCTTTCTTTTACATACTGTTTTTTTGTTTTGTTTTGTTTTTGCTTTTCAGAGCAAGGAGGTAAGAAATTTATTAAGTACACATGAGATAAAAGGGGCACTCTCACAGGAGAAGAAAAGTATGGGCGAGAGGCCCCTAACATTGGGGCCATCTGCTTTTTTGTTTGTTTGTTTGTTTTTTTGTTTTTTTACATGGGCAGGCACCAGGAAGGGCCATCTGCTTTTATAGATGAACTTTGCTTATTCACCTTCCCCTTTCCTTGTTCAGAACTCTTTCTTTTACCCTCCCCTCTCCCAGGGTGGTGCCTGGTGGTAGATCCATTGCATACTGTTTTTTTTTTTCTTTTAAATGCCAGGATTAAAGGTCTTAAACTCCTTGTGAAATAGAATATATTCAGGTGTTTCAGAGACATGAATGGGGAAAATTGTTGAAAATATTACAGCTAAAATGCACACCTTACAAAAGTCAGGGGTTGGGCAGGCCATGGTGACTCAGCAGGCAGAGTTCTCACCTGCCATCCTGGAGACCTGGGTTTGATTCCCGGTACCTGCCCATGGAAAAAAAAAAAAAGTCATGAGTTCATAAAAATGGTGCTGTGATCAATAAAAATTATGAGTAAGTTATAAAACCCTGAACACACCTGCAATATTAGCTGGGTTTATCAGAGAAAATGTTCTAATCGTAATGTGAGAAAGGCATATGTATTCCCTGAATAATCTTGATGTATAATCATTATGCTAGTAGATGAGTTAATTATGATTATGCATTTATAGTCATTTATGGGAATTGGTATAATATTGTGATTGGGAGCTTGAGCTCTGGAATCACAGATTTGGGGCCAATCTCAGCTTTGCCATTTACTAGCCTTGTGACTTTATTTTCTAAGCCTCAGATACCTTTAAAATGAAGATTGTACATTAATACTTACCTTACAGGGTGGCTGGGGATTTTGCAGTAAGAATGATACATATTAAATGCTTAGTCCAGGGCTGGTGTGTTGGAAAGCACAAGGCCAGTGTTGTCTAAAAGTGAACAGTGAGAATTAGTTAAATCCTCACTAATGCCTTTTTAGGTATATGTTTGTTTCCTTAAATAAGTTCTAGGCTCTTTGAGGACAGTACCCTTGTCAATTGCATTTATGTGTCTCTCTCAGAGTGATATACTTGAGGAAGATATTCTGAAAAATTAAATAACTTAAGGCAGACTGAATAAGGGGTGGGTGGCTTTGATCTAGTAACCATTGGGACTGTGTCAGAGTTGCTTACAGACATACAATTCATTTATTAACTTTTAGTACTTAGCCAGAGAGCATCAGAACCAAAAGTTACATAACAAATTTGTATAATAATGACTTTTTAAGTCATTGTTAAATCCAGAGACTTTGATTTTTTAGGTGTTCAGATGAAGTTGTAAACTAAAAAACAGTGAACCAAGTTTTTCATTGTTCCTGAACTCAGTGGATGAAGACTAGAAATAGAGAGGGAGGTAGAAAGAAAAGGATTATCAGCACAATCAAAATCTTTTTTTTTATGCTCTTTTGGGTTAAGGCAGTGGTTAATAGAATTTGCTTTTTTTTTTTTCGCATGGGCAGGCACTGGGAATCAAACCTGGGTCTCTGGCATGACAGGTGAGAACTGTCTACTGAGTAGCCACCATGGCCTGCCCAACTGAAACAGAATGTGGATTTTGAAAACAAAGATTAAAAATATTGAATTACTTCAAATTTTAACTGCAGAGAAATATTTAGTATAGACAAACTAAAGGAGCAGAAATGATTTGTGGCTACTTAAATTTTAAAATGAGTTGAAATTAAATTGAATTGTGAAAAATCAGTTCCTCAATCCCACTAGCCACCTTTCAGGTCCTTAGGCCTCCTGTCCCATGTTGGTTTTTCTGTCATTGCAGAAAGCTCTGTCTGACAGTGCTGTTTTAGAAAATATGTTACTGTGTGTCATGTATTATAAAATAAGTAAAAGGATAGAAAAGCTAATGTATTGGTGGGGTAAGGGGAAATAATCAGAGTAGTAGGAAGTGTAAATGAATTGAGTAGATGGTTTTCTTTTGTCCTTGATCTTTGTTGTTCTGCTTATTCATCAAATAGAATAATTGAGAAATGGTTCAAAGTGTATCTCCTGCCAAGCAAGATGGACGGACACATGGCTTCACAGTTTTCTGTTTTGTTTTCTTTTTTTCTGTAGAGCTCATGAGACCTTTTCTTTTACGATTTTCGTTCTTAGGTCATTTTTAATTTATTTCGCAAATCCTTTCTCTCTCGTTGCCCTTATTGGAGAGAAATTTGTTCAATAAAATCCTTTCATTCTTCTCTGGGTTCCATCCAGTTGGATCCCCAGTGCTGCTATTCCAAACCATTTTTACGGAACAGAACCGAAGCCCTCTGTCTCTCAGTGTCTTCACTCACTCTCAGTATGGGCTTTAGACTCTGATGGTCTGAGTTTATTGAATGCCCAGCTTACCACCTTGCTTTTTGTGCCTTGAACAAGCTGCTTAATCTCTTTGAGCCTGTAGAAATGGAGGTATTACTGTATGTGTGTATGTGTGTGTGTGTGTGTGTGTGTATTTGTGTATTAGATAAGATAATGTGTATAAAACTCATGACACATTACTTTGGCATTTAGAAAGCCCAGTTACCATTAGAAATGAGGTCATTTGATATATCAGTTAACTTTTCCTGTGTAACAAACCATCCCATAACTTAGTGACTTAAAACAACAACCATTCTTAGTTCAAGATTCTAATGGGCAGTTCTTCTGATTTGATCCAGATTTGACTGATCTTATTTGGACCCACTCATGACATTGTGGTCAGTTGGCTGGTTGGCTTGGGCCTGGCTGGTCCGGGATAGCCTCACTCACATTCTGAGTGGTTGTCTGTCTGCTGGAGCAATAGGAATGACTAGGCTACACCAGGGATGTCTTAGCAGTCAATAACCTAGCCAAGGCTAGGGCTTGTTCCCAGAGGGACAAGGTTCTAATAATGGTTGGTCAAAAGCTTTAAGGTTTCTTCAGTCTAGGTTCAAATCTGGTACAATGTCATGTCCAAGTGCATTCTGTTCGTCAAAGAAAGGCATAAGGCCAGCCCGATTCAAGAGGAGGGGAATTAGTGGAGTCTATTCTCTTCTTCAATTCTATAAGTACATCATCTAACATTAAACTTTATACCTGTATTGAAACTGCTCTTTGGAGGCCTCAGTCACCTCCTAATTAGAAATCCAGTGATCTTTTCTTAGGTCTTTGTCCTCTTGACTTTTTGTACCATTTGATGGTCAGTCACCTTCCGTCCATGAAGGCTATAGACTCCCAAGCACTGGTAAAGGTTCCTTATGACTTACCCTGCCCCAACTTCCCCATCCTTTCCCTGACTCCTTGGATGGCTTTCCTTCTTTCTTTGGCTTAATACATTTACCATCTGCAATTGCCTAGTCTTGCTTTCATCTCTTCCTTCAATTTCTCTATTTCTGCCATAGTTTATTAGGATCTTAGTATCAGTTTCCTTGAATATATAGCAATAGACTAATGTTACGCTTGCTGTACTGTGAGACTGATCTTGCTACACTCACTTCTGTCCTTGTTTCTCCCCTGCTTAAAGCCATCTATAGTCCATTATTATTGAATTACTAATCTAAGTTCAGAATTTCTTGGAATACAAAACCATCAGCAAAAGCTCTAGCTCCCCCACTTTTTTATATGTACCCTACATGCTAACCCATTGTTCTTCTCAAATGTAGTCTTTGCCTTCCTGCCTACAGCCTTATTCAAAGCAAGACTATGTTTAACCTTCACATTCTGAGTAGACAAAGTAATTGAATTAATATGTAAATGTAACTTCACCCACATGGATTACCTCACATTATTATCGTTTCCTACTAGCCATTTAATGCTTACCTTGATACACTACCTACTTCATGAAGTCTGTTTGCTCTCTTGGATTTTGAGAAGCTTTTGGAGACAGGTTTTGATATCGGTTTATAAAAAAGTCAGAGTAAAGTTTTATTTTGAAACATTTTAGCTTATTTTACATTCCCTTTTATCTTAAATGAGTTGTTTTCTAAACGTCTAACCTGATATTGAATGATTGTGAATTTTTTTTTAATGATGTTCATCGAGCATTGTTAATTTCCTTAGTTTTATATATATTTGTGGGGTAAATTTGTAATTTCCTTATTGATGAGGCAATATTGTACCTACCCTATCAGTCCAACCACTTTTATACTAGTGTTGGTGTACAAAATAGACCTAGGAAGGAAAATTTTTGAATTTTTTGCTTGTCATTGCTATTTTTAATTTAACAGTGCTCAAAGAAAAGAAAGATAAAACACAAGGTTACAAAAGCAAGTACGTATATATATGTGTGTGTGTGTGTATGTGTTTTTTTGCTTTTGCCCACTCTCTTATTTTCTAACTTGCATTTTTGTTTCCTCTTAAGTGAATAATGATTAACCGTTGCTATTTTTTCTTAAACTTCACTGAAGTCGCAGTTCATAGTTTATGGAGAGTTGAAATACCATCATGTAGTAAAGTATGTAGTTTGGTGTGATTGGGGGAAAAAACCTGTTTCTCTGGGCCTCAGGAGAGCTAAGTTCTTATCCTGGCTTTGTAATGATTTACTGATGACCTTGGGTAAATTTAACTTCTCTTTGGCTCAGGCAACTTAGCTTTATAATCTTAAAGATTTCTCTTGTTTTGGAAATACTGTACTGTTTCTGGTAAGTTTATATCCTTCTGGGATTTACAAAAAACATTGCAGATGAGTAAAAATGCTTAAAATGAAAGAAATAGATGCACTTCTTAGAGTACTTAATACCTACAAGGTCAAAAACATGTACCAGGCCTATGGAGAAAGTATACTTTGCATTTATTTTTGAAATGACTGTTTGCCAAATGGGCAAGGTGGAAGGATTTCTGGGAACAAGATGTGCAAAAGCACGGAGGTAAGCATGAATATGATGTGCAGAATCATTCTATGGCTAGCTTGGCATGGTTGGAGTGCTGGATGTTTGTATAGCATTGCAGAGCATTAAGCTACCAGTGTGGTTGATTCCTGTAAGGTAGAGCAGGACATATCTCCACAGAACATCCATACTTTCCCTAGTATTTTTCTGCTTCATTTGGAGTTTTTTTTGTGTCCTCTTTGCAGTTCATTTTGTATGAAAATTCCACGAGAAACACTAATTTTACCCTTTTTCTCTAATGTTACCTCCACAGCCAACCTCTGCCTAGTAGCTGTGCTAGGGAAAAAAGCATTGTGGCCCCTTTGATATAGGATGCATTTTGGTTGGGCTGTAAATCTAGGAAAGCAAGGTCTTTTTTGTTCTGTTCAGTCTGTAATGTCTTACATAGTTGTCACATAAAAGTTATCCAAATTTGCGAAGTTTCTTCCGAGTCCTTCACTCTGGAACCTGATTTCATATCAAGATAAACGCCATTCAGTAAATCTGCCTGTCTTGATAACGGTGTCTTCTCTCTGCCTTGTTCAGTCACGTAGCCACTAGCCACGTGTGATTATCGAGGACTTGAGATGTGGCTTGTGTGACTGAGGGACCTAATTTTAAATTTTATTTAATTTGGATTAATTTGAGTTTCAGTAGCCACATGAGGCTGTTGGCTACTGTATTGGCTGGTGTAGGTCTAGATTTTCATCTCCTCTTTGTTTTTAGATACTCCTTGCATCGACTGTATATAAATCTGCTGAGCCATCTTTTCATGAAAGAAATACCCTTTTCCTAGACCCCTCCTGCTTCCCTTCACTTTCAAGCATCTCTGGAGAAGGTGGAAGATGTTCTTTCTCCTTAAATTGCTCCGTCCTTGGCTTTTGGGACACTGGTAGTTCTCTTCTGGCTCATCGCTCCATAGGCTTCTTTGTGGGTTTCTAAACATTGGTGTCCTCTAGTTTAGTAAGATGGGCTCACCGTTCTATTTGTTTTTCAGACCTTCCATTCTCTTTATTCTTCATACTGTCTTCCATGCTTGTAGTGTATCCCAGATCTGTGTTCTACCTCTGGTTCTCTGCTGCACTTCAGGTCTATGCTTTTAAATGTGTCTGGGCACCACCAGCACCTGAACCTGTCACTGTGTCTAGTGCCTCCTACGGGTAAATGCTTGTTAAATGATTTTGTTAGCTGATATATACTCTATATACTTTTGTATAGTTTCCCCCAACTTTAGAGTGTTTTCTGTTTCTCTGTAGCCCTAATACATATTTTTATTTCTGTTCTCCTATAGTTTTGCAAAATTCACAAGTTTGGTACTCTGTAAAGGTACTAGAGATATAGTGTTATAACCAAGATATACAAGTGAGGCCAAGTCTTTGACCACATGGATTTGCATTATGGAAAGGGAAACTTACATGAGTGACAGTAATATCGTGGGATGATGTTAGGAAATAAAGGGCCTGGAGAACCCACTAACTAGACCCCAGGTGAGGCCCCATAGGGACGGGCTCAGGAACTGATGTGTAAGCTGAAATGTGAAAGAGTGAATAGGAATAAGTTCTACCTGATTTTGAAGTCTCCTTTGCAGGTCCATTGGACTTCTATGTGTCTGTTATCAGCAAAGACTGCAGAAAATATTGTAGTGGTTAGGACAATTTTGTTTGTTTTATTTTTGGTGAGGTCTAAGAACACATCGAATAGACTTTAGTAGGCTTCTAGATTCCAACATATGTTGACAATTTAGCATATAGTTAATAAAATTAATATTCTGGAGAGATAGTAAAACGATACATTTCTAGTGTCATAGAAAGCCAAGAAATAGAGAATATGCGATTTCTCTTAAGATTTTTTTTTTATTGGAAATTAAGAGGCGGCTGTTTGAGCAAATTCACATTGCAAAATTTTGCAAAATTGTAAAATCACGTTGCTTTTATAAGATTTCTTCATTTTTGAGAGTAGACAACCCAAAGATAATACGTCATAGTCAGCATTCTGTTTTCCAGTGGTCCTGTTTCATACAGTTATAGGAGTATTTTTGTCAATTCTTAACATCCCTGGAGCAATTAAAAGAGATATTGGATGAAGTTGAAATTCTGGATAACCTCATCTCAGGTTTTTAAAGTATTTCTTGACAAACGTTAACAAAACAAATTAACACGTAGAAAAATGTAACTCATTTGAGGTTTTCCCTCCTTAATATTCTCTTATTTATCCAGTGTGTTTACGAATCATTAAAATGAAGCAGTAAATAAATATTTGTAATAAATATTTAATTGTATCTAAAGCCTCAATTCCTTTATTAATCATTTTCTTTCTTGAGAAGAAATTAGAGATTTGCTCAGACTTTTCCAAGAGCGTGGGTTCAATTAATTCAATTGTAATGGACCTTATTTAATGAGGATTAATGAGCTGTTTTAATTTTACAGGTCTTATCACAACTACATCAAGAAAACTAGACCGAGAACAACAAGATGAACACATTTTAGAGGTAAGCATGGATTTTTAATTTTTTTTTTTTTTTTGGCATGGACAGGCTCTGGGAATTGAACCTGGGTCTCCAGCATGGCAGGCGAAAATTCTGCCATTGACCCACCATTGCCTGCCCTGCTTTTTAATTTTTTAAAATTTCGAAATGATAAAATATTATGTGAAATAACAATACTGTTCACATTAACCAGTATTCATAGCAGTAAATATTTTGTTGTATTTGTGACTGGTCATTCTTATCATTTGCTGGTTGCTTTGTTTTGGCTGACAGTAAATATCTTGAAGGAAAAGGGATAGGAGTAATTTGAAGGTGGAAGGTGGAATGTGGTGTGAATGAATGTCAGGCCTGGTGAGATGACAAACTAGGAAGAAGCCAAGAGAAAAGGCAGCCCTTGGAGATAGAAAATAGAGCAGAACAAACCCATTACCTCTGTTGACGTTTCCTTATCACATGTTAAAGGCTAGTGTTGATTATTAGAGCCTGACCTGGAAAAGGCTGTATGTTTTTGTTTAATTGTGAGTTACTTGCACTCCTCTTCCATTCTACCATTACGGATAGTGAAGAAAATTCTAAACCTCTCTTTATATATTATAGTTCATAGGTCAAGAATAACTTTGCTAGTAAAACGTTTGGTTTTTTTATACCTATCGTAGTGTGTATATATGCATGTGTGAATGTGGCTGTGAATCCCATCTAGAAAAGGTGTTTTTATAGCCACAGAGCCCTTCCCAGTTAATTTGTTCACATGCTTATCCTGACAGAGCAAGGAGAATATGGTTCCTGAACAAAATAAACTAAAGGCGAAATATCCAGAGCAGCAGGTTACAGAGGTTGGCTTCCTGTGCCAATCCCCTTTTCCTGGCTATAATTGCAAGTTTTGTATTGTGTATCTCACGCCAGGACCCTCTTTTCTTGAGAAATGTCAAAGGCTGGGTAAGAGCAGGTGTAAGATACTCAGGACATGAAGCTAATAGTAAGACATTGAATCAAGTAAGGCTTTGTAATACTTTTATGTATCTCCTGTGTTTTTTGGTATACAGTTTACATTCAACACAATGGTGCTGTGATAACAGGGCATTCACATGAAAAAATAATGAAATGTGACTCCCACCCCACAGCATACACATACACACAAAAAACCTACCAACCTTTAAAAAGGAAATAATTTCATGAAAGACTTCAGTCTAAATACTGACTGAAGTAGACATAAACAATTGATTTAAGGATGAAATTGTCTCTGTGTATACAGCCACAATCACCCCTTAAGGATCTCAGATCTTTTTACCTAAAGTAAATATAGGGATAACTTACTTAAAATGGGATTTATTTTATATTGTTTTTACTGAAAATCTTAAGTTCATCTTAAATTTCAGTGTTATGTCCACGCTACTAAAAAGCATTGAAAACTTCTGAATAAACCAAACAAAATAAAAGGATGATCAGTAGTATTAAGAGGTGTACCACATAACATACAGTAAAAATTATCATTTAGCCTCTTTTATTTTAAAAATGACTGTTTTTGAATGTCAATTTTCTTTTATCATCAAGTGTATATTGTTTTTAAGAGGATTCTAATTTAAAGCAAAACCTTCATTATCTCGTCTATGGTTTAAAAATGTTAAAAATATTTGGCAGCCTAATATTTTGATGAAATTTGCTTTACAGGTACAGTAGTGCAAAGGAAAGAGGCCACACAGTGAGGAAAGAACGGGGCTAACAGTGCTTTCTTTCTTAGCTCTTGCCGAGTTCCTTAAGACCCGTCTCCATAAAAACAGGAGAGGTTGCCTTAACTCCTGGCAGCTCTGTTGTCAGAATGAGAGGAGACAGTAGGTGCCACAGTGTTGTGGAAACTGTATGAGTTTAGGCAAATGCCAGTTTCTCTTAGGAAGAAGGTCTTCACTTTTTATATGAATATTAAAAAAGCAATTATTGATCTCTTTCACCTTTAATAAAACAGGTTACTATCACAGATAACGGTAGCCCACCCAGATCAACAGTTGCAAGAGTAATCGTGAAAATTCTTGATGAAAACGACAACAAACCTCAGTTCCTGCAAAAGTTCTACAAAGTCAGACTCCCAGAGCGGGAAAAACCAGAACGAGAAAGAAATGCCAAGCGCGAGCCCATATATCGTGTTATAGCCACAGACAAAGATGAAGGTGCCAATGCAGAAATCTCCTACAGCATTGAAGAAGGAAACGAGCACGGCAAATTTTTTATTGAACCAAAAACTGGAGTGGTTTCATCCAAGAAGTTTTCCGGAGCTGGAGAATATGATATTCTTTCAGTAAGCTAAGATCTTAGCCTTTGAATTCCTTGTATGCTTTGACTCTTTGAACCTAGTCTCGGATCTTTCTCTTCTAACTTGATCTCTGCTCCGTAAATGAATTCAATGTTTGTGAGCTAACCTTTAGGCGGTGCTTGACAATGTTTGAGAAGTATGAGTTTGCTTTTTTCTTTTCAATTGTCAACTCCAGTTACTTATTATTTATGTTGTGTGGGGTCATGAGAAGAGGTTGCTCATTTTATCAAGCATTTGACACATGGTATATGCAGATACAGATATGAAATGTTCGTAACTGGCTCATTTTCAGGCCAGATAAACCTATGCTTCAGTGATACAACATAACCAATGATTTGCTAGTGGTTGTAATTTTTACATACTGATTCTGTCCCTTCCTCACGTATTTTTAGATTAAGGCAGTTGATAATGGTCGCCCTCAAAAGTCATCAACTGTTCGGCTCCATATTGAATGGATCGCCAAACCTAAACCATCGCTGGAGCCAATTTCATTTGAAGAGTCATTTTTTACCTTTACTGTAATGGAAAGTGATCCAGTTGCTCATATGATTGGAGTAATATCTGTCGAGCCTCTTGGCATACCTCTTTGGTTTGACATCATTGGTAAGCATTCCTCACTTTCATTGCCCTTGTATAGGTTAAACTGAGGAGAATCTGTCTGTTTTTCTGATTCATGTGCACATCTCGGGCTTTAAAATTGGGAGTGGGTTAGTCCAGAATTTGCTTTAAATTGCAATATTTTGATCACAAAAGTTTTCACAATATAAAACATACATTAAACTTGTTTAAAATAGGTGTCTCTATCTACCAAATCATTAATATAGAAACAAACTTTTCTTTTGAAAATGCATCAAGCAGTTAAAGAAAACCTTAAACATTTTGGTCCAAAATCACAGCTTCTTAATTTTTACTTCTTCATACATAACATTTGGCACATTAGTTTTAGTTTGACTGTGATTTAAAGCTTAAACTAGCTATGCATATATGATTGTCACATATCCGTATTTATAGAGAATAAGCTTACAAATTTGGATTTGTGTATCTTAAACATTGCAGTCCTAGCTATAGCTTTTTAGTTTTATTTTTCTCAGTTTCACTAGGAAGCAGTGTTCACTAGATTAAATCACCCTGTAATGAGATTTACATTCCTAAGCCAACTCTTTTCTTCTTTGTTGTTGCTGAATTTAGCTTAAACATAGAATGCCCTATTCCACCATACTTTAAAGAAATTCACATTAGATTTTGATCTTTTTCTTCTTGCATTCTATTTCTTTGCAATATTCACATTACAAGGATATTTAAAATTAAAAATATGTGTTGGGATTCATCTTTAGTTGGAATTTCATATCCTTTTCCCTCTTCCACCCCTTCCTACCCTATCCCCACCTGCTGTGTGAGCAAATTGAAGCTAATGGGACCACTGTGTACCTGTGGTACAGGCATTACATCTTGCATTTTCATGCCAGGCAGATGGCTCTTTTCCTTATTTTGGTCATTATACGAAATTATTGGACATCATCAACACCTATGAAACTATTACAATTCAGTTTTACAAAACAATGAGATTATTGTCATACTTAACAATAATTGGAATAGTTTGTTTGCTTTCTCTTAACTGCTATCACATTTCCAGGTTAATAGGCTGCTGTTTGTGCAGAATCGTACTTCAATGTTTACCACTTACTGTTTGGAACTGATTTGATTGATTGCTCTTCCTTGTTCTGTGCTTGCCTTCCATGCTTGCTTGCTTCTTTTTGGCTGTGCCAGGAGACACACTTGCTAGAGAAGTTTTTTACATCTTTCAGATGGCTTGTGACCAGAACTGTACAGCAGAAGGTATCTGCTGAGATCACATAATTTGCCTTCAGATTATGAGATCTAAAATAAAAACATGGATTTTTAGAACTTTTTAATTTCCGGTGACTATCATTCATTTTTCTTTTCATAATGTGCACCTGGTCTCCCATTCAAGTTTACAAACATGTTGACTTTTAATGCATCCTTAGATCTTTTGGTTTAAATTTGACTTAATGCTTCGTGTATATGTGGGTTTTGTTTTGTTTTTGGTTAAATTTAGTGGTAGAACCTCATGATGACATTAAGCCATTATCTTCATTCCACTTCATTTCATGGTTATAATTATCTCGAGTTTCAATGGCTTTGAATGTGAATCACCTTAGGTTATATATAATTATGTTGAAATGATAAATGTCTAGAACATAACTGGGGAAGGATTTGGATCATATTAGTAGGATAGAAACTTTTTAAGCACTGTGTTTTTGACAACAGTGGGAGCAAATTTATTTTTAAATTGTTAAGAAGTACCAGAGCTAATTGAAGCTAACTGCCACTGTTTTTTTTTCAGAGCTAACATTTGTGTTTAGTAATTATTTTACTGGAACAATATGCTTAAAGTGTGGCAGAATTTTTTTTGAGTACACTCTTAAGTGGCCAACCTTAATGTTGTTTTAATGTAGCTACTGAGATATAAGTTAAAAAGATATCCAAAACCCTTGAAAAAGCACATTGAAAGTAATTCATTGAAAATATTAGCACTGTTTCTCTGCTTTCAGAATTGCTTTATCCTCTTCTGCACAATTAGTAGCTTCCTTGACGTTTACGGCTCAGCTTTGCCTTCCCTATCCAAAGCACTCTCTTTCTAATTGGCCCACTCTTTTCTTGTCTTTCAAAATGATTCCTTCTTGGAATCATCTTGATAAGAGTACTAAAGTTTTCTATTCATTGCCATTAAGTATTAGAAAGCCACACACAAAAAAGACAATTTTTAAACTTGTGACTTCATTTAAACTAGGTGGAAACTATGACAGCCACTTTGATGTGGACAAAGGCACTGGAACCATTATTGTTGCCAAACCTCTTGATGCAGAACAGAAATCCAACTATAACCTCACAGTGGAGGCTACAGATGGAACAACGACTATACTCACTCAGGTAGGTGAGTGGCTGAGGATGTGTTTGCAGAGGAGAAATGAGGTAGCATTCTGATTTAAGAACACTGATTGCTGTGTACTATAGAGGGATCCGCAGAAAGTAGTGATAGTTGATTTTGCCTTCTGAGGTTCTAGAATCAAGTTAGTATGTTGATATAGCTTCTTACACACATATGCAACAGGGATTTTTATTGTAGGGAAAGATAATTGACTGGAAACCCCGAATTAGGTTTTGCATGTAATAAAGCTGTTTTGAAAAGTTTGACAGGAAACTTCAAAAAAACAAACAACAGAACACCACATTGTTGTCATGCCATCAACATCTTTTAATTTTATACTCATTTTTGAACTGTATTAATTGTAAAGTATACCACTGTTGAGGATGGGTTGTCCAAGCCATTTTAATTAAAGCTGGTTAAAGTAATTAATCTTTTAAATTACTTTTTTGGTCCCCCGCCTCCCCCTTGTCTCTCTTAACTAGGATTATGTAAATTGGCTGATAAAGTCGTCCCCGTGATCCCATTAGCACCATTATTTGTTCCTGTCTGATGATTAAAAGATGGCCAGGATACTGGGATTTCAAATTTAAAACTTTAGAACCCTATGCATTTAATTTCATTTATCTTCCTTGTTAGTAATTGCCTTTGATTCTCAGTGTGGGCTGTTTGAGCTTTGCCAAAGGAACTTTCCTGGATAAATAATCGCTGGGGAGTTGCAAAAGAGGCAGTCATTCGTTCATTTATTTAGCAAATATTAGTTGAACACTTGTTCTGTGCCAGGTATTGTTCTGGAAACTAGAATAGCAAGAAACAAAATGGACAAAAATTCTGCCCTCTTCAAGCTTACATTAAAGTGGTAGATGATAAATGCTTGTGTATATAATCTGTTTAAAATTTCCTCCATTTATTTTTGTCCGTAATTATGGTAGCATGTTTGCATTTTATTGCTTTTTGTCTTTTATCGTTCTGTGACTTTTTTTTGCGGTAATTGTAAATTTAAAAAACAACAACAAAAAGACCTGCATATTCTTAAAATTTACACTTCAGTGTTTTACTAATCTTGAAAATACTTTAAGTTAAAATGATCCTAGTGTAAAATAAAGTGGACATTGCAGTGGACTAGTGTGTTCGCTTTCAAAATTCTTTCTTTCCCCGTTAAGAAAAGGCTTTTGGTCCATCCTCCAACTTCCCCCCCGCCCTCTGCCCCAGCAGTTAATATTATGAATACCGTGCTATTATAGTTTAAAAAGTGGAATTCTGAACTGTGTCAGTTTCTGTCTCAAGGATTTCAGTTATAAAAATACTCACTTTCACAGAGGGTCTTGCTAATAAAGTAATGCTATACCTGAGGGCAATTTAAAATATGAAATATTCTGAGACCAGATCATACACTTACATACTTGGTTTGCTTCTGGTGAACTGAATTCCATCAGCATGTAGGTAGAACTCAGACTCTAACTGCTTTTTCAGAAAAGACTTTCAGGGAGGCTGAGTGGGGAGGTCTCCATAGGCCTTTCTTAGAGAACAGCAGAACCTGCTGTTACTTGAATTGGAAGAGAGGAGAGTGCCAAGTTATGTGGGAAATGGCAAGAGGGAAAACCAGGAGATGCCAATGACATGAAGCAGAGATCAACACATTTGCCTGGACTATGTTGAAGTAAAAGAGCTGGGAAGGCTGCTTCTCTGGAAGCCCAGATTAAGTTTCTAGAGAGCTCGGGAAGACTCAGTTTACCTTCCTTAGTCCCTTCGCATTAGTGACTTAGGAGGGCCAACAAAACTACGTAACTCTGGGTGCACAATGTATCTAATGCATGAGCTGCTGGTCCTGAGATGTGCTCTACTGCATGGCGGCATGGCATGGCTCATGCCCCATGATGAGGAGTCCATCCCAGAGTAGGGATCTGCACGGCTGCCTAAGAACTGGGCAGCTAAAAGCAGGATTATTTAGGAACCACGAATGGCATTACTTTGAATCCATATAGAGATGTACTAAATTAAAAAAAAAAATTATACGGAAGCATGTAGATACATTTATTCCCTATTACTTTGCCATTAGAGGCCTTGAATGTGCCATGAACACCTGAAAACTTTCATAGCCACAACTCTATTTAAATTGCTCTCTGAGAAGTAACCAGCTAGTATTTTGGAAAATTCTCATACTCAATGTATATATATAATGAAATTGCAAATGATTGAGACACACGGAAATCGTGTAGCATTTTATACTGACATTTGACAGTATTGGGTTATGATTGGAAGATATGAAGAAATTGTTTATTAGAGAATAAAATCCTTCTAAATTCCAACTCCCCAACTTTGTATTATGCTGTTTTCTTTCCTCCTATTCGGTTTTCAAAACAATATATGGTACATAGCAAGTGCTCAACAATATTTATTGAATGAATGGATGACTTATGGGTTCCTTTTGAAACCCCATAACTATTCATTCAGGAAGTTACTTTACAAAGATAAGAACTATAGTCTATTTATTATGTCTCTTCAATTAATAAATGAATAGATAAGTTATAACCGTTTGTAACAAAATTTCACCCGTTTCTCTGAATGCTTTTTTTAGGCCTCATTTTGATATTATCATATAAAAGTTCTAGTACAGTATTAAAATTCCAATTTTGTTGTAATTCCTCTCATTCTAGAGACACAAACAGACTCAATTTCTCTTTCTTTAAAAATGAGTGCTCAAAGTTAGATTTTAGAGCATGAAAATGAGAATAAAAGCATTGAGAACTGTAATAAATGTAAAAGGATAATTCTGAGAAGAGGGTTTAAACGTCTTGAAGGGTGTAACTGCGTGTGGACCTGTTTAAAAATCTAGCAGAAGGAACTTAATAATCAATAGAAACTATGCTCTGTGCCAAGCATACTCTTTGCTAAAGATGGTACATCTCGTTGCAGCATTTAGCAATTTATGCTGTAAGCAAATAATTAGGAATGCACCCCTTCACCTGTAACTGTTCTTTGAATAAGTGGAGCTAAAAGCTTAATGTGAAATCTGATGCAGATTGACCAAAATTCCAATAAAATCCTGGAAATGTATTCTAGTCCTCTTTTCCCAGGTACACATAATCATCTTAAAAGTTCATTGCTTCATTTGTATCTATTTAACTTATTTTGAGTTGCTTCTCAAAGAGTCTTGGCAATATCTTAATGACTTGCTGGTAGGGCAAGTGGTCAACATCTCAGAGAATGGTTATAGACCCCCAGGTTGAAGGTATGATATGGAACAAAGTAAGTAATAAGTAATTAGGCTTAGGTTTCCAGGCTGATTTGGGTTTGTAGACACAACTCAGAACCAAAAGAGCAGGTTTTACCTCATCAAGATCAGGAACAGCAAATGCCAGGTTTGAGAAGGTTTGGGAGAGTGTTGTGGAATTCCGGCACAGTACATGCTCAACAGAGGGAGGCATCTGGGAGGGCGTATTTTAACTCCCTGCTCTGTTGAAACAGCTCTTCTCCCTGCTTTCCTATTTTGCTTTTTTCCTGCATTTTAAAATGCTGACAGGTATTAATTTGAGTTACTTTATTTTTCTTGTATGTCCATATAATTTCCAAATCCAGTTAACATTTTTTTTCTTTCTTTGAAACAGCTTTGCTTTCATGTTTTCTTTAAAGTTCTCTTAAGGCCACTAGCATTGCCTACTCTGAAGAAGGCTACTTGGGTTAAATCTCGGCTCTGTCTCTTACTCCTCTCTGCTTCTGTTTTCTCATCTGAAAAATGGGGCTGAGGATGTCATCCCATAGGGGTCTTATGAGGGTTAAGTGAGAAAACCATGGGATACTCTCAGAGCTTGTCACCCTGTCAGCGCTCACAAAGGTTAGCTGTTCTGCACCAACATTGGTGTAAGTTCTTTGCCCCCTCCTAATACTTGATTCACTTTCCTGTCTCCATTCTCTGACCCTGTAATTCATCCTGCACTGCATGCTACCAGAATGATCTTCCTGACTAGGAAAGGGGATAAAGGTGAACTTCCTCTGATTAGGAGGTTCAAAGCATATTGGATATAAAGTTCTGCAGTCTCAGCTTGAGAGTCAAGTTTCTGCCTAATTGATTCTACCTTCTTTCTGCCCCATGAACATATTAAACCTTAGTTCCGGGTCCTCTCCAGTCTCTGAAAGATAGGATATTCTGTTCCATCACTTGCCTTCTTCATGTTTTTGCCCACCCCCACCCCCCCACAGTCATATGTGTAAAACATTATAGAGCTTTAGAGGGCAGAGGCTGTGGCACACTTACTTTAAACCCTTGGGAATATGTACGCAAGGGCTGTGCAAGCATTTAAGTGTTCAATACTTATGTTTTAGTTGGATTATCTTAGTAGAAATGATGGTTTTTACTTTCCAGTGTTTCTACTTAATTGTGATTTCAGTTGATCTTGAAAGAGGATTAAACTATCTCTGTCCAACACCCATTCCATATGAAAAAAATAACTTTTAAATATATAGTGGAAATGAATATGCAATGATTTGATTTTTAGAAATTACCCTTAAAGCTATCTGTTTTAGTTTGCTAATGCTGCTGGAATGCAATATACCAGAAGTGGGTTGGCTTCTATAAAGGGGATTTAAGTTACAAGTTTACAGTTCTAGGGCCATGAAAGTGTCTAAACTAAGACATCCAGAGAAAGATACCTTGGCTCAAGAAAGGCCAGTGGCATCAGGAACCCCTCTGTCAGCTGGTAAGGCAGGGTATGTGGCTATCATCAGGAATCCAGTGCCTCAGAGATTAGACCAAGAAATTTAGATAGTTTAACCATCTATTAGCATGCTCAGTTTTAAGCTGGGTAGTTACAAATTCAAATATGATCCAGGAAATTAGTCTTCTGTAAATCCAGGTTAAGTCCTCCATTGTCTTTGCATAAATAATCTAAGAAATATCTTTTCTGTAGAGGCCTAAGAGATATTAAGTCTGTAATTTAGAAATTAAAAAAGTGTGAATGTTTCGTATTTTCTATCCAAAGTTAGGTTCAAGAATTTAAAAGGTTTTATTACCTTACACATATTTAGATAAGCAATGCATCGGTAAGAACATTTTAAAGATCTTTTTAATGTTTATTTCTCATTTACCTAAAAAATTTCCATATTTCAAAATATACTTGGGATTTTTTCCTGATTTTTTTTTTTTTTAAATTCTAAAACATCCGAATTTGGAACCTTACTATATGATTCACTTTGTCCTTACAGGTATTCATCAAAGTAATAGACACAAATGACCATCGTCCGCAGTTTTCTACATCAAAATATGAAATTGTTATTCCTGAAGATACAATGCCAGAAACAGAAATCTTGCAAATCAGCGCCGTGGATAAGGATGAGAAAAACAAACTAATCTATACGCTTCAGAGTAGTAGCGACCCATCGAGTCTCAAGAAGTTCCGTCTTGATCCCGCAACCGGGTCTCTCTACACTTCTGAAATGCTCGACCACGAAGGCATTCACCAGCACGTGCTCACGGTGATGGTGCGTCTTTCTGCTCAGTCTTCTGCCTCCCTCTCTGCGGTTCCTGGAAGGCTCCATGCTTTTGAGGGTCCTTTTTAATAACTTAAAAGGCAGTGCCAGCAGAATTGACAACTTTTTGATTCTTTCAGGTACGGGATCAAGATGTCCCCGTAAAGCGCAACTTTGCAAGGATTGTGGTTAACGTCAGCGACACGAATGACCATGCCCCGTGGTTCACCAGTCCCTCCTACGAAGGGCGAGTTTATGAATCGGCGGCTGTTGGCTCAGTGGTGTTGCAGGTTACAGCTCTGGACAAGGACAAAGGGGAAAACGCCAAAGTGGTGTACTCGATTGAATCAGGTATTTTCAGAATACCCAATACGTTCTCACTTTGCACTTGTTAAAGTGTTTTCTTCTTTTCTAAAATTCTTTCTAGGAGTTGACAGAGTTCTATTTATGTCATTGCAGAATTGCTTAAATTCATCTCTGGTTGCCATTTTATAATTTAGGAGAAAGAGGGATTTTAATTTTTTTTGTTTTTTTAACCCTTTAGAAAACAAAGAGAGTCCTGAATAATTTTGGATGAAGTTCTTGGGGACTCACAATATTAATTTAATACTCCAGGAAGATTTGCAGTAAAGAAAACTTTATTTAACCTATTCAGTATTTCCCAAACTATTTTAGCCATACTATCATTTTCGTCAATATCTGTTATTGACTGGCCTCATAATCTAGCATTTTGTTTTTTGTCAGAGGTATTTCCCTCTGGGCAGAACAGGAAATTCCTTGGCATGGAGTGCTGAATCATGGATCATAGTCTCAGGGTGTCCTGCCCATTCCAGAGTTTTTTTAAACATCCAAAAGGGAGTAGCCTTTCCAGATTTAGCTTTTTTACCACTTTCACCTTCATCTTCCTGTAACCATTGAGTGTCCTTCAAAGACATGGATTGTTGCATCGGGCCTCAATGTTGGGACTGTGAATAAAAGAAATCTTGAAACAGCTTCGGGTGGGAGGTGCTGCTGACAACGCAGAGTTGTGCAGGACGCAACAAGGGTGGAGGAGACAAGCAAAAACCGTGGGCTTGGGCAGGAGATCCATTGTCTTATTGGTAATAACAAGAAAGGATCACCAAGAAGCATTCATGGCAAAGCAAAATGTTTTTGTTTCTTGTTCTGTTTTATGCTACCATTCATTCATTCATTCGTCCATTCATTCCATAGACTAGCTAAAGTCCGTTGATCAAGTCCCATGCTTGAAGCATTCCTATTTGTGTTTGATGGATAGAGGTTATAATTGATCCACAACTGTGATTTTTGCAAAAGAATTCTGACCCTGATTGAAGCTAGGATGTGCTTTAGAGCTTATGATTTCTGTGTTCAGAAATCACCTTGCTTTGGAACTTTGCCCACTCAGGCCAAGAGTTGTGAGAGTGTGAATAAATATTGAGAAGGCAGTTTTCCATGTTTCCATCTGCCTCAATGCCACTCTTAGTACAAGGAATATTTAATTAGTGTAAGAATAGACTCTTTCATTCTCCTTTCTTTACAATGAATCACCTAACCTGATTTTTTAAAGTCCATACCTCTGCATTTGGAAATTGCGTCTTTCTGAAGCATTAGACTTGTAGAGCCATAAATTGACTAATAGAGCACATAATCAGAATCCTAGTAAATTAAAAAAAAAAAACTTATTATCATTACGTGGTGGAATTATTTTTCTTAGTATATTTGTAATTTAATTTGTTACCTGAAAATGACTAAATTGCATGCATAACTCATAAATGAGATCTCGTATACTGCCTGTGATGACGGGTTTAAAATGTAACGTGTTCAGTGCCTCAAGTGAAGATGAAGATTTTTCCACTGGTGTGGGAATTTAGCACTTAGAGAAACATTGCATTCCATTTGTGCATGCCTGAGCATTTCAATAAAATAATTTGCTCATAGACAAACTGACTGGCTTTGTGTAGGAGTAAATGTTAAACTTTCCCTTAGCTTTCACATAATTTTCATCAATTGGGTGGTTAAAATATGATCGTTGGTCCCTGAGTAAAGGCGTGTGCATTTTTTAAATGCTTGAAATGGCTGATGGCGTTTGTGATTTGGTATTCTGAGAATGGAGCTACACGCCATCTCAAAGAATAGATAATACTAAGAGCCTGTTTTATTATAGAATATGGACTTCCTAAGAAGATATTTTTATGGGTTTAGTAATATAAAAATTATCTAAAGTAATTTCTTTATAGGAAATTGCTACCCTTAAAAAGCATGGAATTTTTTTGCACATCTGTGCATCTGTTGGAATAGTGTAAACTACAGAATGGTCACATTCCCTTTTGCTTAAAGTTTTATTCATAATCACCTGCTTTTAATGGTCAGAGTATATTTAATAAAGTTCAAAAGAATGATTTTAACTTCAGGCCATAACACTGCATGTTTAATTAGCTGCAATTTGTGAGCACAAGTTTTGGTCTGATTAGGCATCTTTAGGGAAAAAACAATTAATTAAAGGAAATTTTCAGTAACAGTTGAGTTAGGCACTAGAGACACATCAGTGCCATACTGGGCTGTACATGCTTCTTACTTCTTTTTAAAAAGTAGATTATTGGAGCCCTACTGCAAAACTTTATAATGCCTGGAAATAGAAAACACTCAGCAGATATAGTTATTAATGGGAACTGGTTTTCTTCTCTGAACTTAGGTAAATGTAATTGCGGTTGGAACTCTGTAGAGGTTGCCATACTGTCTTTCGGTCATTGGATACTTACTGAACAGCCATAGCATATCCACTGTAGAAAGAAACTAATATTCCCCTCATGCTTCTTTTAGTGTCCTGTGGGTTATGTGTGTATGGTTCATTAGTTAAACTAATGAACAAAAATTAGCCAGTTTGTCCAGATAATTGCCTTATGTGAATATACAGAACAATTTAAAGCTATGTAGAAATCACTGATATCTTCAGCTAAAGTGAATGAGTAAGGCACAGTCTAATAGAAACTTCTACCAGTGCCCTATTATTTTTCCTCCACAAACACCGTGTGTGTATTCCAGTGTTTGATGATTTTTTTTTCCACGTACATTTTAACAAGTAGTTATAGAGCAGATCTTAATGTTTGGCATGGGTTACGGTTCCACAATTTTTTGTTTTTTCTTCTAGCTGCTCCAAGACACTGGAGACCAACAGAAATATCAGTATAATGATCAGCAGTCATACTTATTTGTTAAATCCTATCCTCTCTGTTGTACTCCTTCTTTTTAAATAACATATGTACAAAAAAAAGCAATAAATTTCAAAGCATATCCCAACAATTAATTGTAGAACAGATTTCAGAGTTTGGTATGGGTTACAACTCCACAATTTTAGGTTTTTATTTCTAGCTACTCTGAGTACTAGAGGCTAAAAGAAATATCAGTGTAATGATTCAGCAATCATACATGCTTGTTAAGCCTGAACTTCTCTGTATAACTCCATCATTATCTTTGATCTTTCTCCCACTCTTTAGTGGGTGTTTGGTGACTTTACCTATCATTAGATCAGGCAGAGGCGTTTCCACGCCACTCGGCAGCCTTCAGTCTTTTCTAAGCATTTCCATGGTGTTGCTTTCCTGTCCATCAATTTGATTGTTTCTGCCATAATATATACATGTGATATCTGGAAATGAGATCCATATATTAATTCACTAGCTGGGTTTCTGATTAACCTTCTTGTTATCAGTCGTAAGTTCAGCGCTTCTTTATTGAACTGAAGAAGCTCCAGATAATAAGGCTTATATTTGAATTTCCCATAACTGATAAAAAAATTTTATCAGCGATTCCTGATTAGGCAATGCATTCCTTTTGCAAACACTTTTTTTTAAATGGAGTTTTACTGATTTATATTCACACACCAGTGTTCCGTCTAAAGCATACTATCGGTCAGTGGCTCACAGCATCATTGCATAGTTGTGCATTCATCACTACAGTCAGTTTTAGAACATCTTCATTACCAAAAATAGAAGAAAAAAATAGAAAAGAACACCCAAAACGTCCCATACCCCTTAACTCCCAACCGTTATTTAATTAATTAGTCTTTATTTATGTTTTTATTTTATTTATTTATTTTGCATGGGCAGGCTCCAGGAATCAAACCCAGGTCTCTGGTATGGCAGGCGAGAATTCTCCACTTAGCCACCATTGCCCGCCCTCGTTAGTCTTTATTTAATTGCTCATCTGCCTGTACACTGGATAAAGGGAATGTCAGTCACAAGGTTTTCACAATCGCACAGTCACACAGCAAAAGGTATATAGTGTACCATCTTTATCAAGAATCCTATCTACTGGGTTACAGGTCAACAGTTTCAGTTATTTCCTTCTAGCTTTTCTAATATACTAGAAACTGAAAATGAATATCTATATACTGCATAAGAATAACCTCCAGAATGACCTCTCAACTCTGAAATCTCTCAGCCGCTGAAACTTTGTTTTGTTTCATTTCTTTTCCCCCTTTGGGTTAAGAAGTCCTTCTCAGTCTCACGAAGCCAGGGCCAGGCTCACACTTTGGGGTCATGTCCCCAGTTGTCAGGGAGATTTACACCCTGGAAAGTCATATCCCCCAAAGTGGGGAGGGTAGTAAGTTTATTTGCAAAGTTGGCTTGGGGAGAGAGGAGCAACAAAAGAGGTTCTCTGGAGCTGATTGTTAAGCATACTTATAAGTAGGCTTAGCTTCTCCTTTCCTTTTGCAAATGCTTTTAAATGAAGGGTTTTAGTAATCTAAAAAACAATTGTTGATAGTGATAGAAGTATAAAACACACAAAGAAAACAAAATAGAAGTATAAATATAGTGCCTTGATGAATGTATTAATTTTTTCAGGCTGCTCATCACCCTGTTTGGTTCTTAACTCTTTGTCTTTTCATACATGAATAACACTCATACATAGAAGCCATTTAATTCATTAAATGTTTCCTTAGTGCCTCCTAGGTGTAGGTGATAGAATACTAAACAAAACAGGCTGCGCTTAAATGGAGCTTGCATTCTAGTGGGAGGACAAATAATAGCTAATTAAAAAGAAATATAGAATATAATGTCAGGTTGTGATATGTGCAGTAAAGAAAACAAAAAGTATAAGGATTTCAGAAGAACCATACTGAATAGGGAGTCAAGGAACACCTCTCTGTAGGCAATGGGCATTTGGGTAAAACATGAATGAATGAATGATCAGTGAGAATAGCTGGGGACAGACTGTTCCAGAAGAGAAAACACCAAACACAAAGGCCCTGAGATGAAAATACTTAACCTGATAGAGGAGCAAGGAGGAGGCCAGTGTGACTGGAGGGCAGGGACGAATTGTGCAGAAAGTATGTTCTAACATGCCAGCCTGCTTCAGTGCAGATAAAATGTATTCATCCCTGCATTTCAGTCCTTGATTATGAAGAATTTTTCTGGCAAACTAAGATTCCACTTACAGGAAAGCAAGAAATTTGTATAGTCGAACGAGCATGCAATATGGTAGTTTAGCTACTTTATGTGTACAGACAGGAAAGTCAGAGGGGTGGAGTTGAAGACAGTGGCCCAAAATCACAATTTTGGAAGGTGGAAGTGATGTTCAGATAGGATGAGAAGGTTCCTTGGAGTTCTAATGACTGAAACCCCATGTGAAAAAAACCTGGCACCCCTGACTCTCACAAATGCAGACAGGCTGGAAGTTAGTGCCTGGGAGGCTTGGCAGAGGCAGCAGGACCCCATCTGTCTTCAGGCCAGATTTCAGCTCAGAGTTTTAGAGCCTGTAGCACAGCTGGGCCTTCACCCTGCTGCAAACTGAGGCACTGCCTTTGGGCCTGGACACAGAGCCTAGCACACTTAATGAAAACCAGGTTGGGCCTGGCCTGAGAAAAAAATTGTCACAGACTTTTGGAAAATGTAGTAAAAGAAGGAAATGTAGACTGTAGAGAAAGTGGAGAAAGAAGTGCTTGGTTAATGATGTGCAGAATGAAATACTTGGTTCATTTCCTGATTTACAAATTATACTAAATAATTCTGGTCTGTGAAATCTAGAGGCAAATGAAAATTTGAAAAGGCAATTACATAGCAAGCAAACTTTGTGTATTTCAAGTGTAATAGTTCATTTGATAAAAATATATTCACTTCTGTGACTAAGATAATGGATTCTGGACTCTAGTTTATGATCCAGAAAAGGGATAGTGGGCTTATTGCTGCATCAGACCCTTAACACACTGTCTTGATCTATCCAGAAAAGCTATAGAAAAATGCTGGTTTCTTCAAGATTTCAGCCAGTGGTAACAAGCTGTGGAATATTTGTGGTTATAGTTGAAACTGAATAGATATATAGTGTGAAAGGTCCAAAGAAAAGCAGGTAAAATTATCTTAGACAGAAAGTTGCAAGTTCAGCACTATTGACATTTTGGGCCAGTAAGGGGTATGTCCTCTGCACCATAGCTTGTTTATCAGCATCTCTTATCTCCACTCACGAGATGCCAGTAGCATCCCCAGGCTAAACATGTCTTTGCCACATGTCCCCTGGGGGACAAAATCCACTGATCTGAAGGATAAATTGACCTGAAAAGATTGAGAGAGATATTGTTGAAGTCTTCAGAGTTTACAGAGTAGGATGGGTTGCATAAATATATTCATCAGATCTCTTAATACTTAAAATAAGGGACAGTTCTCTTGAAGCTTGGTGTGAATTCTCTTAGTGAAGTGAAGTCTTCCCTTTCCTAACGCGTAAGAATCTTGCTAATTTGCAAGTGTTAAGTGCTTAAAATATAAATATATTCCAGAAGACTTTTGATGGACTCTTAGAAAATAAATGAAGTCAGCAGCTTTGTGGATGGACAGCCATGTGCTGGAAACAACACGTTTCCAGTCCATCCCATGGAGAGAGAATCTTGATTTTAGACACAGAGTGGTATTTCTTTTGTTTCTTGTTTTCTTAATTTATGGAAAAAACTCTGAAAAGTATACCTTATGGTAGGTGGATAAAAATGAAACAAATTCAAGTTTTCATTCAAACATCAATATCCTCTGAGTTTGTGTAATTTCAGAACATACTTTTAAAGGCAGTTTTTGATATCCTTATTTGTTTCTGTTCCTCCAATACTGCTTCTATGGTCTTTTGTATCTTTCTCTAACATGTATCCTTTTTTTCCTTCCTAGGAAATATTGGAAATTCTTTGACAATTGAGCCCGTCTTGGGCTATATAAAAACTGCTAAAGAATTAGATCGAAGCAACCAAGTGGAATATGATTTAATGGTAAAAGCTACAGATAAAGGCAACCCACCAA
Organism: Myrmecophaga tridactyla; assembly: GCA_004026745.1. Classification (NCBI taxonomy): domain Eukaryota; kingdom Metazoa; phylum Chordata; class Mammalia; order Pilosa; family Myrmecophagidae; genus Myrmecophaga; species Myrmecophaga tridactyla. The sequence continues at coordinate 29,589 of PVIY010002874.1, forward strand.
TGAGTGAAATAACTTCTGTACACATCTTCGTCACAATTGCTGACAATGCCTCTCCTAAGTTTACATTGAAAGAATACTCTTTTGAAATTAGTGAAGCTGTCAGAATTGGGAGTTTTGTTGGAATGGTTATAGCCCATAGTCAATCATCAGTGGTATATGAAATAAAAGATGGAAATATAGATGATGCTTTTCATATTAATCCACATTCTGGAAGCATCATTGCTCAGAAATCCCTGGATTTTGAAATTTTGCCCATTTATACATTGATAATACAAGGAACCAACATGGCTGGCTTGTCCACAAATGCAACTGTTCTAGTGCATCTGCAAGATGAAAATGACAATATGCCAATTTTTATGCAGGCAGAATATACAGGACTCATTAGTGAATCAGCTTCAGTTAACAGTGTGGTCCTAACAGACAGGAATGCCCCGTTAGTGATTCGAGCAACCGATGCTGACAAAGAATCAAATGCTTTGCTCGTTTATCACATTGTTGAGCCATCTGTACACAAATATTTTGCCATTGATTCCAGCACTGGTGCTGTTCATACAGTGCTAAGTTTGGATTATGAAGAACAAAGTATTTTTCACTTTACTGTACAAGTACATGACATGGGAATACCACGTTTGTTTGCTGAATATGCAGCTAATGTGACCATACATGTAATTGACATTAATGATTGCCCGCCTGTATTTTCGAAATCAGTATACGAAGCATCTCTTTTATTGCCAACATACAAAGGAGTAAAAGTCATCACAGTAAATGCTACAGATGCTGATTCAAGTGCATTTTCACAGTTAATGTACTCTATCACCGAAGGCAATATCGGGGAGAAATTTTTGATGGACTATAAGACTGGTACAATAACGGTGCAAAATACAACTCAATTAAGAAGCCGCTACGAGCTAACTGTAAGGGCTTCTGATGGGAGATTTACAAGCTTTGCCTCTGTGAAAATTAATGTGAAAGAAAGCAGAGAAAGTCAGCTAAAGTTTACCCAAGACTTTTACTCTGCAATAGTGAAAGAGAATTCCACAGAAATCAAAACTTTGGCTGTCATTACTGCAATTGGAAATCCAATCAACGAGCCTCTGTTTTATCAGATCCTCAACCCCGATCACAGATTTAAAATAAGCCGCACTTCCGGAGTTCTTTCAACCACCGGCATACCCTTTGATCGTGAACAGCGAGAGGTATTTGACGTGGTGGTTGAAGTGACAGAAGAACATAAGCCTTCGGCAGTTGCCCACGTGGTTGTAAAGGTCATCGTGGAAGACCAAAATGATAATGCACCGGTGTTTGTCAACCTTCCTTACTATGCTGTCATTAAAGTGGATACCGAAGTGGGGCATGTTATTCGCTATGTAACTGCTGTAGACAGAGATAGTGGCAGAAACGGGCAAGTGCATTACTATCTCAAGGAACATCATGAGCACTTTCAAATTGGATCTGCTGGGGGAATTTCACTGAAAAAGCAATTTGAACCTGACACCTTAAATAAAGAATATCTTGTCACTGTGGTTGCAAAGGATGGAGGAAACCCAGCTTTTTCAGCAGAGGTTATAGTTCCAATCACTGTTATGAATAAGGCCATGCCTGTGTTTGAAAAACCTTTCTACAGCGCAGAGATTCCTGAGAATATCCAGATGCATAGTCCAGTTGTCCACGTACAAGCCAGCAGTCCGGAAGGATTGAAAGTGTTTTATAGCATCACAGATGGAGATCCTTTCAGCCAGTTTACTATTAACTTCAATACTGGGGTTATAAATGTCATAGCTCCTCTGGACTTTGAGTCCCACCCTGCATATAAACTGAGCATAAAAGCGACAGACTCCTTGACCGGTGTGCATGCCGAAGTATTTGTTGATATAATAGTAGAAGACATCAATGACAACCCTCCCGTGTTTGTGCAGCAGTCTTATGTTTCAACCCTGTCCGAGGCGGCTGTCATTGGAACATCTGTTGTTCAAGTGAGGGCCACAGATTCTGATTCAGAACCAAATAGGGGCATCTCCTACCAGATGTTTGGGAATCGTAGCAAGAGTCATGATCATTTTCACATAGACAGCAGCACCGGTCTCATTTCACTAGTCAGGACTCTGGATTATGAGCAGTTCCAGCAGCACCAGATTTTTATAAGGGCGGTCGATGGTGGCATGCCCCCACTGAGCAGTGATGTGATCGTGATGGTGCATGTCACCGACCTCAACGATAACCCGCCACTGTTTGACCAGCAGATTTATGAAGCCAGAATTAGCGAGCATGCTGCTCATGGGCATTTCGTGACCTGTGTGAAAGCCTATGATGCAGACAGTTCAGACATGGACAAATTGGAATATTCCATTCTTGCTGGCAGCGATCATAAGAATTTTGTCATTGACAGTAAGACGGGAATTATCACGCTCTCAAACCTGCGGCGGCATGCCTTGAAGCCATTTTACAGGCTTAACATTTCTGCTTCTGATGGAGTCTTTAGAAGTTCAGCTCAGGTTCGGGTAACTGTAATTGGGGGCAATTTGCACAGTCCTGTTTTTCTTCAGAGTGAATATGAAGTGGAACTAGCTGAAAATGCTCCGTTACACACCCTGGTGACAGAGGTTAAAGCAACCGATGGGGATTCAGGTATTTACGGTCAGATTACTTACCAGATTGTAAATGACTTTGCCAAAGACAGATTTTACACAAATGAGAGAGGACAGGTATTTACTTTGGAAAAACTTGATCGAGAAACCCCAGCAGAGAAAGTAATCCCAGTGCGTTTAATGGCCAAGGATGCGGGAGGAAAAGTTGCTTTCTGCACTGTTAATGTCATCCTTACAGATGACAATGATAATGCCCCACAATTTCGAGCAACCAAGTATGAAGTGAACATCGGCTCCAGCGCTCCCAAAGGGACATCGGTCGTTAAGGTTCTTGCAAGTGATGCCGATGAGGGATCCAATGCCGATGTCTCCTATGCCATTGAAGCAGATTCGGAAAGCGTTAAGGAAAATTTGGAAATAAACAGACTGTCTGGCATTATTACTACCAAGGAAAGCTTAATTGGCTTAGAAAATGAGCTCATCACTTTCTTTGTCAGAGCAGTGGATCATGGGTCACCACCAAAAGAATCTGTTGTACCTGTCTATGTTAAAATACTTCCCCCAGAAACACAGTTTCCCAAGTTCTCAGAACCATTTTATACCTATTCAGTTTCAGAAGGCATACCTATTGGAACAGAAATAGATGTCATCCGAGCAGAACATAGTGAGACTGTTCTTTACAGCCTTGTCAAAGGGAATACTCCTGAAAGTAATAGGGATGAATTCTTTGTGATTGACAAACAGAGTGGGAGACTCAAACTGGAGAAGAGCCTCGACCATGAGACTACAAAGTGGTACCAGTTTTCCATACTTGCACGCTGTACTCATAATAACCTTGAGGTGGTGGCTTCTGTAGATGTTAGTATACAAGTGAAAGATGCAAATGATAACAGTCCTGTCTTGGAGTCTAATCCATATGAGGCATTTATTGTTGAAAACCTGCCAGGAGGAAGTAAAGTCATCCAGATCAGGGCATCTGACCTAGACTCCGGAACCAATGGCCAAGTCATGTATAGTCTAGATCAGTCACAAAGTGTGGAAATCCTCGAGGCTTTTGCCATCAACATGGAAACAGGCTGGATTACAACCCTGAAGGAACTCGATCATGAAAAGAGAGACCATTACCAGATTAGAGTGGTGGCCTCAGATCATGGAGAAAAGGTTCAGCTGTCCTCCACAGCCCTCGTGGATGTTACTGTCACCGATGTCAATGACAGTCCACCACGATTCACGGCAGAGATCTATAAAGGGACTGTGAGTGAAGATGACTTACCAGGTGGTGTAATTGCTATCTTAAGTACCACGGATGCTGATTCAGAAGAGATTAACAGACAAGTTACGTACTACATAACAGGTAAAAAATTCCAACCAAATTGTTTAATTTAAAATTAAGTTGTATTAGGAATATAAATTCTGAAGAATGTCTTTTAGAGAAGTTAGGAATTAAAGGGATAGTTTAGTTGCTATTTCTGAAATAGAGATAGCATCTGTTGAGATGTTCAAGGTCTTTGCTCAAGCAGACCTACCAATTGTTTCATTTGACTCTGATTTTTATGACTCACATTCTACTGAATTTTATAGTTAGTATATAACATATTAAAAAGAAAAAACTAGTTTGTTGTATGTTAAATTATGTTTGGTAATTTCATATTGTAGTTGTGTTTACAAATGCACCTTGGGTGGTGTGTTGGTGGCTCAGTGGCAGTATCTTGAATGCTTTTTTTTTTTTGTAAATAGAGCTGATATATTTAAAATTCAGTTGTAATTTTTTTTAAAGATCTTTAATTCTTTTAAACCCCAAAGCATTATATATATTTGGTTACAGCTTTCTTTTGTTACTTACTTCTCTCCTTCAATATATTTTTATATTTTTTCATTGATTAATAGGAGGGGATCCTTTGGGACAGTTTGGTATTGAGAATATACAGAATGAATGGAAAGTGTATGTGAAGAAACCTCTGGATAGGGAACAAAGGGACAATTATCTTCTAACCATCACAGCAACTGATGGGACCTTTTCATCTAAAGCAATAGTTGAAGTGAAAGTTCTTGATGCAAATGACAACAGTCCAGTTTGTGAAAAGGTAGGCTACTCTTTTCTTAGGTTTATATGTCGTGAATTCGTGTTTCTTTCTTAAGCCTTTCGGTAGAACTAGCACACAGTGCTTTGGTGAGATTCAAATGTGTTTTGTATTAAATGTTTCAGAACCATTTTGGAAATTCTACATAATTCCAAAATCTTGTCCTAAAAATCCTTGTGAATTGTAGATGGGATTGCAGATGAGTCTAACTGGTGAAATGCTCTAAACTTTTCATGAAGAGATTCCATTCATTTGGGAATGAGGTTGTTTGGGGGAGATACCTAATCAGCACTTCACTATAGAGAACTGGTTTTACTTTGACCATATTTTAGGGACTTGTTCTTCTAGAGAAACTAACAAGGTATAGATGTTGCTCCTGTGTCTGTGGAGCTCACCATGTAATGAGAAGGAAATATACACCAAGGAAGAGCTGTTCCAATCCAAGTTACACAGGGAGGGCAGTGGAATTGAGCTGGTATGAAACAGAGCTTGACCTCAGCCAGTGGGACGTGGAGATAGCTAATCAAGAGTAGAAATGGAGAGGCATTGGGGTTAGAGCGGGGAGAATACATGTGTTTGAGGAATAGAAAGTAGCTTAGTTTGTCAGAAGTGCAGAATTTGTGTTACGAGTGATGGGAAAGAAGCTTGAAAAAAAAGAATTAGTGAACTGGGCTGTTGTGTTTTGAAGGTCATTCCAGGCAATTTTGGACTATATCCCTAGAGAAAAGTCAGGGCTTTTTAAATCTTTTTATATTTGAAAGAGGGAGATGATGTGAACTAAGCATTGCATAAGGGTGGTGAGTTTGGTAGTACTGTGTCTATTGTGTTAGATAAGGAAGCATGAAAGCAGGGGAATAACAGTGTAGGCCTAGGTGACCAAACAAATGAGAAGGACAAAACATAATTCATGGGAAAAACTGAGCATCTGGTCACTGCCTGGATGTGGCAGCATGGCAAGAATGTGACTCAAGTTTGCCTTCAGGATTTCCCACTGAGTGATTAAAAAAAAATGACTAGGGCAGTGACAAGAAATGAACCCGGAGCAAGATTTGGTTTTAGAAGATGCATGTTGAGTTCCATTTCCAATTTGTTTGGACATTTAGAGATGAGGATGGATGTTAGGGAATAGGTACATCAGCTTGGCAGTTTCTGTGGATAACCAATAGTTGAGTTCATTTGAGAGAACAACAAAAAGGAAAAAAAAAAGAAGACATGTATTTGCACAGGGAGAAGGAGGAGAAAGATGAAAAGAAGAGTGCAGCTTAGACCAGCGCAAGTGCCATTGTGGTCGAAAGAAGAGAAAGTTGACGGGAGTGAGGCTTGCACACAGAGGTGTGATGGAAATAAAGAGATGGTTGGGATGTAAAAAAACGTAGTAGATTCTGTGACTGAGTTGGAGATGGCAGTCTCAGTCATAACGTAGATGGATGCTTGATTGCAGATTAAGACATCGTATTAATGAACATATGGGTTTGGCTAGTAAAGAAAGGTGAGAGAAAGGAAGGGAAAAGAATATAACAGGTGAAGGGAAGTTAGGTAGAGGAGTAAGTGAATTTCAGAGAGAGCCTTAGGAATGGGAGAAGGCTGCAGATTGGGGTAGGATGTCTTGGTAGCCTTGAAAAGTAACAGCTGTCCTCAGGGAGCTTACAATTAAAATTCAGTCAAGAGGGGAGTGGAACTTCTGACGGATGAAGAGTGCATTCCAATCCAGGTTTCTACCTCTTGGTGACAGTTCTTTGGTAAAACAAAAAAAAAAATTGACCTTATGGAACAAAGTAGATGTTTTGTTATTGTTTTATTTTTCTAGTATTTTCATATTATTTGGATGCCATCCAGTGTCATTTTTGAGAATAATAAAATTAGAGCATTAGATCATTTCAGTTCACTGGTATTTCAAAATACTCTGTTGCATGTGTTGTAAAAAGCTGCTTTCCTATGATTTAGCTTAATTAGGAAAATAAACTCAACAGTGCCTTATCTGTTTCTCTTATGTTTATCGCCTGGGTTCCTAAATAGTTGGAACTGGAAATAACTGGCTGTTGTGTTTAAGAGCTGTCAGATGGAAAGAGGGAGGGGGTCAAACAGGTAGTAGAAGAGCCCTGTCCTGAGCATCACTTGCTACCTCTGTGGCCTTGGGGAATCTTGTTTTTTTTTCCCCATTAAATGAGAGGATCACGTCTCTACCAACTGAAAATATCTGGTTATGTGTTAGGACTGATTGCAAGCAATAAATTCTCGTATTTGTAAATGAGTAGATATGAAATGACAGGCATTTACGCTGTCCAAATTTTAGGTAAATATAGAGTGCTACTTACATTTTCTCATAAGAGTTTAAATTAAACTAAATATGAAACCAACTCAGTTGACAAATAGTAGTCAGTATCCTTCCTGTAGGTTAAATGTCAGCTCAGATTTTCAGGCTTGTGGAGTTAACTGTGTTACATAGCTTCTCCTTGTTTTAAAAGTGTTTTGTAGGAAAAAGAGTTTTAAAAACTCCCTGAATTTTAACTTTCGTTATTTTCCATGTTTTCTATTGCTGAAATAAAAGGATTTCTACTCTGTCATTTTCTTGACAGTTGTAGTGACTTTTAAAGTTTTATTCTAATGATGCTGTTTAAAATCTCTGTAGACTTTATATTCAGACACAATTCCAGAAGACACCGCTCCTGGGAAACTCATCATGCACGTCTCTGCTACAGATGGAGATATCCGTTCCAACGCTGAAATCACTTATACGTTATTTGGTCCAGGTGCAGAAAAATTCACACTAAATCCAGACACAGGTAATGATGAAGTTTGGAGTAAATTAATTATGTTTTCTAATGAATCAAATAAACGACGTGGTTGATTTTAAATCACAGATTTTCAAAATACATTTTATCATTTTGCATTTACTATGATGCTACAAAATTGACATTTTTAAAGAAATATAAACAGCAATTTAACGTGTAAAATTTGTAGTGAGTTAAAAAAAATTAAGAGCAGCAATATCATATCACCTACTTGGTGCCAAGGATTTAATTTAAAAGTTATTTATATCAGCCTCTGTTTTTCTCAGAAATTAAAGCACATCTCAGACTTTCTGCTTTATTCATTATTATGAGTCATGCTTTTTGTATTTATGTTTTCTGTTTTCTGAGGAGTGATGTGTTGGAATTTGTGATCATAAATTTATAATTTAGCATGTTCATAATTAAAATGATTCATGGTGTTTTATTCTTTTTTTGACATGGGCAGGCTCTAGGAAATGAACCTGGGTCTCTGGCGTGCCGCTGAGCCACTGTTGCCTGCCCTCTTTTATTCATTTTTAAATTGCTAAGAGTAGTTTTTCTCTTGTAACTTGTATTTTGTTAAAATTGGAGTCAAATAATAGTTTTCTATGAACTGGTTTTCTTCCTGAAGAACTAGTAGTGAACATATGAATCTAATTTGTGGATCAACCTAAAATGTTTTTAAATTTGGTAAATCGGTAAGTTGTTTCTCTTTTGTGACATTCTCTAAATTCACATAAGATGGCCTCAGCCTCAGACCTTTATGCCTTAACGAGCTGGCACGTGGCAGGGTTGGAAAACCTGGGGCTTGCTGTTCTCGGCAGCTGTTGTCTCTGTCAGTGATAAAACCGTTCTCCAAAGGAAGGCTATTATTCAGACTTTGTAAATTTAAGGAAAACGTGGAAGAGGTGAGATGTGCTGTTGCAGTCCACCTCTAAAATTTCACGTGAGTTCATTTATTTCATTTATTTATTTATTTACATGGCCAGGCACCGGGAATCAAACCCAGGTCTCCAGCATGGCAGGCGAGAACTCTGGCACTGAGCCACTCTTGCCCGAGTTCATTTATTTTTATTTGTGGTCTGTCTTTAGGAGAACTAAAAACGTTAGCCCCCCTTGACCGCGAGGAGCAAGCCGTGTACAGCCTCTTAGTGAAGGCCACAGATGGAGGCGGAAGATACTGTCAGGCCAATATTGTGCTCACGCTAGAGGATGTGAATGATAATGCCCCTGAGTTCTCGGCTGATCCTTACACCATCACCGTGTTTGAAAACACAGAGCCTGGGACTCTGTTGACAAGAGTGCAGGCCACGGATGCAGACGCAGGTAACATCAGTGTCATGCTTTCCTTCAGCTGTGCACCACCATCTATAGAACGCTGTTTGATGGCACAGTGTATTTGACTTATCTCGTGCATGTATTGAATAACTCTGCTTTGCTGTGGCATTTAATTCCTTAGCATTAATATGGAATAAACTCTTAATAGAATAAGTAACTCAGTTTTCATGAATAGTTCGAGTCTTAAAATTGCCCCCAGTGAACTTACTGTTGTGATGTCACAGAAATTCTCATTGTCGTTATAGTAGCTGTTCTTTAATCCCATTGAACTGATTCATGAACTGTTGCTTTGTAAATGAATCATTAGTGACATAAAGTGGTTTTCATATCTCAGGAAAATAGAAGCAAATGCTGTAATGTCACAGTTTCACAAATATTTGAAAAACTTAAGGAAAAAGTAATACTTGAGGATACATGCATAGCATTCAATAATAATTTCTTTGTTCTTAATAATACTGAAGAATTAGAAGAATGGCAAAAATATTACTTTCGGAGGATTCTTTATCACTGAAGCTAAATTGTGTTTTAACTCTGTAAGTTGTTAATCCAAAAATTCTACTTGTTTAAGATCATAGTCTTAAAATAGTTAAGTCTTAACTTAAAATAGTCTTAAGAAATTTTACTGTATATGAGCATTTCCCCCTTTTTTAATATGCTACTTTTAAAAAATAATTCAAGTTTAAATTTCCTTAAATAAAACATTAAAAAATTATATGGCATTCTCACATGATTTCATCTGTTGACAGGATTCAATCGAAAGATTTCCTATTCACTGATAAACTCTGCTGATGGGCAGTTCTCCATTAATGAATTATCTGGAATTATTCAGTTGGAGAAGCCTTTGGATCGAGAACTGCAGTCAGTTTACACTCTGACTTTGAAAGCTGTTGATCAAGGTTTGCCAAGGAGATTAACAGCTACTGGCACTGTTATTGTATCCGTTTTGGATATAAATGACAACCCACCAGTGTTTGAATACCGTGAATATGGTGCCACAGTGTCTGAGGACATTCTCATTGGAACAGAAGTTCTTCAGGTATATGCAGCAAGTCGGGACATTGAAGCAAATGCAGAAGTCACCTACTCCGTAATAAGTGGAAATGAACATGGGAAATTCAGCATAGATTCAAAAACAGGTAATCTCCATGTAAATGAGAGGAAGCCCTTTACCCCACCAAAATGGGTAGATTTGCTTGACCTTTCCAGTATGCAGAGTGACAGGTCACATTGTTAGTAGGTGTTCTTCAAAGGTAAAACTCAATTTTTCTTTTTTGTTGTTGTTTTTAAGTGAGATTGGAAAGTAATTTAGGAGACTTAGACTAATGTACTTAAAGAATACGTTTCTGGTACATCTGTTATAAATTACAAGCAAAGTGAATGTAGGTACAAGACTGAAGTATTTTATGTTAGTAATTGAACAGATTCTGTTAGTAAAGATGAAGAGTGGACAGAAGTAGAAGGTGGGCGACTTTTGTATTATAATCACTCCTTGTGCTCCCATATGGAACTTATGTAAAGCAGCTTCCCAAATGAATCAGTCATTCTGAACACCTCGACTTAGTTTCTGTAGTGGATATCTGATAATTCATTAAATTGACTTCTTTATTATGCTAGTTATATATAATTGAAATACTTTGAACCACACTTGCTGAAAGACTGTCAGCAAAGTCAGAAATCATTGGAGATACTGAGTCTTGTTGCATAAATACTCTGTAGTCTTATTAACTTATGAGCTAAAATAGCTGTGTCTTAGGACATGATAAAAAGTTGCTCCATTCAAATTGTATTTTACAGCGTGTGACTATTTCAGCTAAAGAGTGTATGATGACATTTTTAAAAGCACTTGTAGTGACTCCTATTAAACTGTTATTTTTGGTCATCTTTTATCCCATTCTCTTTTTAGAGAGGATGGACTATAGTGAAATAAAAAGGAAAGAGGATAAAGGAATTATTAAATCAGAAAGAAATTTCTTTGATGATAGCATATAAATAGAAGGTTACTCTAGAGAGTAAAAAAGGAAAGGATGTACATCTCTATCATTTATTTTAAAAAAGTTCAAAAAGGAAAAGGAAACTAAAAGCCGTAGAGTACATTTTTACAGTTCTATTTTGTTTATTAAACCGGAGCAAAGGTCATGCCACACCATTGTTTACAAGAGATAAGAGATACGATCATTTTTGTGGCTGGACTTTTGTAGGTGGCATTGATTGGAAAAACAATTTAAATCTCACAAGGCATGTCAGAAAAATAACAGAAGTAAGTAGGGATCCAGGGATGAGCAAATTCCTAAGTTTTAATCGCTCAATTAAGAAATTAGAAACCGTACTTAAATAGTGAGTACACTTTTGAAGTGAAAATGAAATTTGTTTAAAAGTGCTGTCTGTACCCCTTGTAGTAGAAAATAGTAGCAGCATATTAAAGTACTGGAAGTAATTTTTGTGTTCTCTGCAGGGGCCATATTTATCATCGAGAATCTGGATTATGAAAGCTCCCACGGATATTACCTGACTGTGGAAGCCACGGATGGAGGCACCCCTCCACTGAGTGACGTCGCCACTGTGAGCATTAACGTAACCGATATCAACGATAACTCCCCCGAGTTCAGCCAAGACACCTACGCAGCAGTGATCAGTGAAGATGCTGTTCTAGAACAGTCTGTCCTTACTGTATGTATTCTACCCCCTGCAGTGTCCTCCTTCCGATTCTTTGCAAGAGTTTTTTAGTAAGATGGATTTGGTTTTCTTAGTGGTCTATTTGCAAATAGTATGAAGATATTAAAACTGCCTTTTATTAGCCCAAACAGTTACCGACTTTATTATTATGAACTAATAGGTAAATGCCTTGAAAACAGCTAGCCTTAACTATCAGGAGTTTGTTTAATGGGCTTCAATCTCTTCCTTGTCTGTGTCCAAAACGTGAGTGTGGTATTTTCTAGGTTATGGCTGACGATGCTGATGGACCTTCAAACAGCCACATCCGCTATTCCATTGTAGATGGCAATCAGGGAAGCCCATTTGCCATTGACCCCGTCAAAGGAGAAGTGAAAGTGACCAAACTTCTAGACCGTGAAACAGTAAGTGTAAAAGTTTGGATTTAAATTGTTTACTAAATTGTCAAGTCAATAAATAGAAGGGCCTGTTATACGTATCTGCTGGGCATGGTAGAGCCTATCAAAAGGATGAACCAGCAAGCCTTGTTCTCAAGGAACTGACAGTTTGCTAAGGAAAGTGAAGAATAAATACTTAAGAATGAATTAACTGTATGAAAATATGTATAATGGTACAACCACTATGGAAGACAGTTTGGCTCAGTTCCTCAGAAAACTAAATATCGAGTTGCCCTATGACCCAGCAATAGCAGTACTTGGTGTATATGCAAAAGACCTGAAAGCAGTGACATAAGCAGACATTTGCACACTGATGTTCATAGCAGCATTATTCACAATCACTAAAAGATGAAAACAAACCAGATGCCCATCAACAGACTAGTGGATTGATAAAATGTGGTATATATGTATACGATGGAATGTTATGCAGCAGTAAGATGAAGTGACATCCGAAAGCACATAACAAAATGGATGAGCATTGTGGACAAAATGCTGAGTGAAATATGCCAGACACAAAAGTATAGATACTGTATGACTCCACTTTTATGACCTTGGTAACGATAAAATCAGAGGCTTATAATACAGAATAGAGGTGACTTATAATACAGAATATAGAGAACTTTAGAGATACACAGAAGCTAGAGATGGGTGAACAGTTAGTTAATGAGTTTGAACCCAAGTGTAAAGGAATAGATGGAAGTGAAGGCAGTTCTCTAGTGGGTCTGTAAGGAATATTACCATATTGAAGGTGAACATGATTGAAAGGGGTTGTATAGACCTGTGTGTCCCACTGATTAACACTAGAAATATAAATAAATTTTTGTAAGAACTACTTTAAAGGTAATACAAAATATATAAAAAACATGCTTACCTTACAACTAATACAAAAAAAAACAAGTAGCAGGTAGAATTTTGCCCACAGGTAGTAGTTTGCCAACCCAAGTCTAAACACTCCAATAATAGACAGATTGTCAGATAGGATAAAAATATTTAAAACTTAAAAAAAAAATGTCAACTATATAATAGTTATAAGAAAAACATTTTCAATATAAAGACACAAATAGGTTGAAAGTAACATTAAAGAGACTGTGAAAACCTTGTGACTGACCCTCCCTTTATCCAGTGTATGGACAGATGGGTAAGATAATAAAGACAAATAAATGAATAATAGGAGGATGAAGGATAAAAAAAATGAATTGACAGTGTGAAAATATCAAGACTATAAGAGACAGTTTTATACTAGTATTAAGTTTAGAATATAGTGAAGGGAGAAATTACTATTGGCTCCAGTGTTCTGAGACACTTACGGAGCTAGAAGCTGGGTTTAAAAAATTACAGGTATTTGGAAAGCCGTGCAAGTTGAGAGAAGGGAATTAATCCCCTTTGAGGAATTGTAGGAATAGGGAGTTAAGAAACCACGGGTTATATTTAGGGATTTTACCTAATTGTGTTAGAGTAATTTTGCAAGAAGCAGGAGGAGGTAAGACAGGAAGGTGTATTAGAAACAGAGTATGGACTGCATTAAAAGCTGGGATGTGAGGTTCAGACTTGATGTTGCAAGCACTGGGGAACTTCTGAATATTCATGAACTGAGGCGAACATTATAGAGGGGATGTTTTTTGGAAGCTTATTCCTACCGCAGCTCTAAGTGTTCTGAGAGTAGGGGAAAACGGGGGAGGTAGTGAAGGACAGTGACAGTTCATCAGTTGTGAGACAACACGAACCTGAATTAGGAAAGTAGCAGTGAGAATTGAGTGAAAAGATAAACAAAGAAACTTTGCAAAGTAAAAATTAGAATCCACAGGGCTTGTAAATGGTTGTCATGGAAAGCCGTGGAGTAGAGATGACTTGAGTTTTTCTACCATTAAAGAAAAGCAGGCAGTCGTGAGTGTATAAACTCGTAGGGGCTGGCAGAGGTTGATGAATTTGGTTTGTGATATGCTGACTTTTAGAGGGAGATCGCAAATTTATCCGGGTAGAATTGTTCAGACATTATTTGGAGATTTTAGTTAGAGGCTCAGAAGCTTAAGAGCTGGACAGGTAGATACGGCACATGGCCCTGAATATGACCACGGAAGTGATTGGAGGGATCTGGATAAATGTGAGAAAACGAGGAGGCAATCCAGGCTGAATAGCCATCCACTGTGCACCCATCCACTCACCCTTATGGACAGGAAGAGAAAGAGAGCAGGGGCTGCCTCAGCGAGGCAGGAGAAGAGAAAGCAGAGATATTCCAGTGACTGAAGTACAGGGATAACCAGGAGGAAGGGAGACTGAGGGAGAAAGCTTGGTTTTGGGAATGAGAAGGGAATCAGTAAAGCAAAGAATGCAATTTCGTAAACGCGGTGGGTAAGTGTATTTTAGAGATTTGAAGGAGAGCGTGAGGAGACATCTCAGTAACATCTCAGTTCTTCCCTTCCTTTTCTGACTTGTTAGGTTGGAGTAGGACTTTTCAATACTGTAAGAAGCATGAACTCTCAGGTCGAGGATTCCAGGATTACTGGTAGAAGTTTAGTATTCTCCGTTGGAGAACATATCAATCTTTAATATGCTCACGTGCAGTGGGTGATAGCAGAGGATGTGGCCTCTGGTGTTTTCGAAGCTAATTTGCCCTCAGAGCCCCTTTTCTGTTGGAGCAGTTTGCAAGACTGACTTTCAGTTTTCTGGCTTCTTCCATCCTTCATTCCTAAAGAAAGAGTTTAACAGAGAGCTGTCCTGGGAAAGAAGCTACCACCCTTGACTCATTTCTTTCGTAGGAAGTCACGAAGAGATAATCTTGAAGGATTTAAGACAGTTGAGTACCGTCCAAGTGTATAGTTTATGGGGTGGGGTGATCTGGAGCCTTCTCAGGTGCTGAAAATGCTTAGGGGAGAGAAACAGTCCAACTTCTATTTCTAGCTATGAGTGAGACTAGAGAAGGGTGCCTTCCATATGACTTAAAAAGCAGCAGCATTTGAGATAGGTTAACATTTGATTACTTCTCTGTCTCTAAATGCTATTAGGCATGCATTTTTAGAGAGAGCACATTTTAACAAAAATGAATACATTTTTGAAAAGCACTTGGAGAATCTCAATCACAATTAGTGGCCACATAAAGTAGTTTGCAATGCGCTTGTTTGGAGGTTAGAAAAGTGGCTCACATTCACAGTGAGAAACTCTCAGATCTGCCTCTCCAGGTTGTCAGGAGTTCACTTCCAATTTAATTGGTGCCCTCTGGCCTTGTTGAAAATGGGCATGTATTCTCCCTGTCTTTTCCCTGTGCAGATTTCAGGGTACACCCTCACTGTCCAAGCATCTGACAGCGGCAGCCCGCCCAGAGTCACCACAACAACCGTGAACATCGACGTGTCCGACG
The DNA here is from genome assembly GCA_004026745.1 of Myrmecophaga tridactyla. NCBI lineage: Eukaryota > Metazoa > Chordata > Mammalia > Pilosa > Myrmecophagidae > Myrmecophaga > Myrmecophaga tridactyla. The sequence continues at coordinate 44,826 of PVIY010002874.1, forward strand.
TCAACGACAACGCTCCAGCCTTCTCCAGGGAAAACTACAGCATCATCATCCAGGTGAGCTCGCAGGGCTGAAGGCCTCATGGGTGCACTCCCTCTAGAAGTGAGTGCTTTCTCCCTCCGCCGTGGCTTGTTTCTGATAGCTGCCTTTTCCAAAGAGTTCTCTTTAGAAAAATGGGAAAAGTCGTGTTAGAGAGGTGTCCATCAAGAGTAAAAGATGAGCCTTTTCTAGATGGAACTGAGGTTTCATCTCTCTTCTTTTTGTGCTTTGGTTTTTAGGATTGTCTCATGAGTATTCTAGGGTTAGTAATCGTCTGCTGCTGCTTTTGCTGCTGCTTCTCCTTCTTGTCCCCTCCTCCCACCCTCAACCACCCTCTTCCTCCCCAGCCTCACTCCTTCACTCCTACCCTTTCTATCCCCACTCTTGAACTTCATCTCCCCCTCCCCATTCCTTTCTCTCATACTCCTCTTCCAACTCCTGTTTTGCTCTTCTCCTCCTTCTGCTCCTTCTTCTTTTCTTCCTCTCCTACAAGTCTTCACCTCTCCACAAGGTCCTTCTTCATTCCCTCGTCTTCCTCCCTGTCTTCCTCTGTCCCTTTCTCCCCTCCCTACCCTCCCACTTCTCTCTTTTCCTCCCTGATGGAGTAGCCTGATAAAGCTTTGATATCTGTGTTTTTTATATTATATATAATTTGCATACATTTCTTACCATACAGATTTGGCTTTTTTTTCCCCATATAGATCCATTTTTGTTGAAAGTTGTGTATGTGCTTGATTTGTTATGTGCAGGAAAATAAGCCTGTGGGTTTCAGTGTTCTACAGCTGGTAGTAACAGACAAGGATTCTTCCTATAACGGGCCACCGTTCTTCTTTACTATTGTGAGTGGAAATGACGATGGAGCATTTGAAGTCAACCAGCAAGGAGGCCTTCTCACTTCAGCCGCGATAAAGAGAAAAGTGAAAGATCATTACTTACTACATGTTAAGGTAGTAAAGTTCTTTTCTGTATAATTTTGTGGTTGATGCATAGATAGAGAAGAGCTTTTTTTTAAAGCTCTTCATCTTCTCTTCCATTCTGTTCCCTTGATTGGTGATTGTCTTCTTACATTTGAGCAGCTTACTTTTCATGGAAAAATAAAAATGTATGGAATTATGACCTCCCATCCCATCCCCCACCCCTCACCTTCATTTGTATCCCACTATACTTTGAAGGGGGTACATTTGTTCTTGTTTACTTGATCGTCTACATTTATGGAGCCACGCTTCCATATGAATTAATGGAAAGGGCTATAAAAGAAAAGTATTTGTCCTTTTCTTTGATAGGCATCTTATGCAGAAATAGGTATATAAATAGTGGGTGAATTTTTAGTACTTGAGCAATGCAGATATATCCTTTATTAAGACGTACAGATCAAAATAGATAAAGGTGATTTTTTTTTTTCTTTCCTCCTAGGTGGCAGATAATGGAAAGCCTCAGTTGTCATCTTTGACATATATCGACATTAGGGTTATTGAGGAGAGCATCTATCCACCTGCAATTTTACCACTAGAGATTTTTATTACCACTTCTGGAGAGGAATACATGGGAGGTGTCATTGGAAAGATTCATGCAACAGACCAGGACGTGTATGACACTTTAGCCTACAGTCTCGATCCCCAGTTGGACAACCTGTTCTCTGTTTCCAGCGCAGGCGGCAAGCTGATAGCGCACAAAAAGCTAGACATAGGACAGTACCTTCTCAACGTCAGTGTAACAGATGGAAAGTTTACAACGGTGGCCGACATCACCGTGCACATCAAACAAATAACGCAGGAGATGTTGAGCCACACCATTGCTATCCGCTTTGCCAACCTCACCCCAGAGGAATTTGTTGGTGACTATTGGCGCAACTTCCAGAGAGCTTTACGGAACATCCTGGGTGTGAGAAGGAATGACATACAGATTGTCAGTTTGCAGCCCTCTGAACCACAGTCACATCTGGATGTCTTGCTTTTTGTAGAGAAATCAGGTAGTGCCGAGGTATCCCCCAAAATTCTCTTGCACAAGGTTAATTCTTCTGTGACTGACATTGAGGAGATCATTGGCGTCAGGATATTGGATGTGTTCCAGAAGCTCTGTGCAGGATTGGATTGCCCGTGGAAATTCTGTGATGAAAAGGTGTCTGTGGATGAAAATGTTATGTCAACGCACAGCACAGCCAGACTGAGCTTTGTGACTCCCCGCCACTGGAGAACAGCTGTGTGTCTCTGCAAAGGTAACACACATGAGTATTTACAAACGGGTGTTACAGATTCATTTTCCGTACAGCCTTTACAGGCTACAAATTAAAGATCATTTTCTTGAAGTTGCTATTAATTAGCTCTCCCCGACTCTCTTTTCTATAAACAAAGAGGGAAAATGCCCATTTGTCCACCATGGATGTAAAGACAATCCGTGCCCCAAGGGATCTGAATGTATCACTGATCCAAGAGAGGACAGATATACCTGTGTGTGCCCTGCTGGCAAGTTTGATCAGTGCCCAGGTGAGAGTTCAATTATTAAGTATGTTTTTATTTAAAAAAAAATCACTTTTAGTTGTTTCTTATTTTTTTCATTATCGGAGTTTAAAAATATCATGAAATATTTTTATTTTAACAAGTCAAACGTAAAGATGAATAGAACATAACAGCAGTATTTCACCTTCCTCTTATGTAATAACATATCCCAAAATCTAAATTATTATTATCAGTGCTTATATAAATATTGAGTTCTATGTTCAGAGGTTTATTTTCCTTTTTTTCTTTTCTGTCTCTTTCAACTAAAAACCATCGTCTCCCCTAATCCTCTACCTTTTCCTTTTTTTCTCCACTTAACAGTAAGTCATGGACATTTTTCACGTCGATACATACAAACCTTTTTGGTTTCAAGGAGTGTACTTATACACTCCTTATGTGTACTTATACATGTATACACATGTACACCTGTCCTTGTATATACACTCACACACATCTCCCTCAGATGCCCGTTTGTTTTTGCAAGCTGCACGATATTACCTGAGATGGGGCTGTAGTATAATTTATTCAGCCTTTCCCTTATAGATAAAGAATTAGGTTGGTATGTTTCTTTCCCTTTAAACAAGTCATTATGCGTGTTGCTGCTTTCATGTCTGCACCATAGATTTTTTTATGTGTCCCCCCTACATGCATGTGTATCTATATCTGCACATATGCACATAGAGAGGCAGATATGTGATATGTGATATGTATATTATAGGGAATTTTGTTCACAACATTTTGTTTTGTTTTGTGGGGATGCATGAGCCACAAATCAAACCCAAGTCTCTCGCATGCAGGCCAGAATTCTATTACTGAACTACCTGTGTACCCCCTGCACCCCAGATTTTAAAGTTAGGATTTACTATGTCAAAGATTAGCCACATTAAAATTTTTTTTAATGTATCACATTGTTGATTTCCCAGAGAATTGTACTTATTCCTGTTTTTCCCAGTCATGTATGAAGGCTTCTTATTTCCCATTTTCTTGATGATATTGAAGGTTTACAATGAAGAAAAGAATTCCCCTGTTGAGTAGACATAAACTGATACCTGTTACTTTAATGTGTTTCTCTGACACCTTGTGAGAGTTCATTTGTTCATTGTTATTGGGTATTGAAGCATGTGTCTTAGAAAAAACACGTTCAGGTCCCAACCCCTGGCCCTGTGGGTATTAACCCATTTGTAAATAGGACCCTTGAAGATGTTTTTAGTTAAAATGTGACCAAACGCAATGAGGGTGGGCCTTAATTCAGTGTGGCTGAAGTCCTTACAAGCAGAGGAAATTGGACACAGAGAGAGGAGCCGTGGGGAATTAGCCCGAAATTGGAAGTCAGTAGAACCCAAAAGAGAAAGGAGCAGATGCTGCCGTGTGCATTGCCATATCATGGAGAAACCAGGAAGCCCTAGAGATTGCCGACCAGCCAGAAGACACCACATACTGGAGAAAGCAAGTCTTCTTACCTCTGAAACCAAGAGCCTATAAATACCTGTTTGTTAAGCCAACTTAATGGATGATATTTGTTTTAGCATCTAGGAGGCAAAAAACTTGTTAGTACCAAAGAGTAGAGTTCTGCTATAGCAGGGACCCAAAACTGAGAAAAACAGCTTTGGAATTGTGAAACGGCTAGAGGATTGTTAGAAGTAGTCTTGGTGGCTTTAAAGAAACTGTTGGTAGAGATATGGATGCTAAAGATTCTTCAGATTGGCTGAGGCCTTAGAAGGAAATGATGGAAGTATTACTGGAAATTGTAAGAAAGGCGGTCCTTGTTATAAAGTGGTAGAGGATTCAGCAAAATTGTATTTTCATGTTAGATCGAAAGTGAAGCTTGTGAATGGTTTACTTGAATATTTAGCTGAGAGATTTCCAAGCTAAGTGCGGAAGGTACAGCCTCATTTCTCCTTGCAGCTTATAGTAAAATGGGAGAGGAAAAGAAGGAGTTAAGAATTAAACTTTTGAAGCAAAGGAACTAGCAGCTGATGATTTTGACAATTCTTAGCCTATCCAGATGGTGTGCTCTGAAACTAGAGCCAGAGGCAGCTCTATCAGGGACCTTCCTGAGCGTGGGAAGTACCTATCCTGAGAATTGGGGTTCCATGTGAGGGTTTAACTGAACAGCCTTTTGTCAGATATGGCTGAGCATGGATCCAGCCAGCCATTTCAGTGGAAGTCAGGATCGGAAATCCAGTTATCCAGGAAGAATGTGGAAAGTTCTGTTGTCTGATGATTTAGATACTTGACCTGCACAGAAAGCCAACAGGGTTTTTGTATAATATCTATGAGCAGAACCACTGCCAGCCTGGCCTGAGAGGGAGAAAGAAGGCACAAATTGAAGGAAAAATTACTTCAAGAACAGAGACATGGAAGGAACCTCTGATTGAAAATGTTTCCTCAGGCCAAGAGAATAGGTCTAAGTGTGTGGAAACAGCCTGCTGGTCCTCATGCATGAGGGGCAGGCCTTGCTCCCCATTGTTTAGGGAGAATGTGGCCATCCTAGCTCAGAGAGGGCGGGGCCTGTACCCCATTGAAGAGAGCCTGGCCGTTGCACAAACCCCTGGAAGGGGTGGGGCTACTGCTCATTTAGGCCTGGAAGACAAAGAATTAAGCCATAGATGGATCTCAGACCTTGAAATCTAAGAGACTTTGCCCTGCAGGGTTTTAGACTTGTTTGTTACCTTTGACCCCACTTTTCCTTTCATTGTCTCCCTTCTGGAATAGAGATGTTTATCGTTTGCTTGACCCACCATTATATATTGGAAGCAGGTAACTTGTTTCCAAGATTTCACAGGTCCATTGTAGAGGAATTTTGCCCTAAGACTGACCATGCCCTGAACTGATTTTGATGAGACTTTGTACTTAACACTGTGACTTAACTGAACTTCAGGCTTTTCAGATGTTTACGATGGAATGAATGTGTTTTGCTTTGGGGAAGAACAGGTCTTTTGTGGGTCCAGAGAGCAGACTACTGGGGACTGAATCACATCCTCCACAATAGGCATGTTCAGGTCCCAGCCTCTGGTCCTGTGGGTATGAACCTATTTGCAAATAGGTTCTTTAAAGGTATTACTAGTCATGGTATGCCCAAATGGAGTGAGGGTGGCTCCATTGTGGCTGGAACCCTTATAAGCAAAGGAAATCGGACACAGAGAGAGAAGCCACAGGAACAGCCAGAGGCTGGATGTCAGCGGAACCCAGAAGAGAAAGGAGAAGGTGCCACACCAAGTGCACTGCTATGTGGTGGAAAAACCAAGGAGCCCCAAAGATTGGTGACCAGCTGGAAGGTAACCGTCCCTGGAGGAAGCAAGCATTCTAACTGATGAAACCTTGAGCGAATAAATTCCTGTTGTTGAGCCAACCTGGTGTATGGTGTTTGCTGTAGCCACTAGGAAGCTGAAGCAGTTGTCTCTTAGCATTTTCTTTTCTGAAACTTGCTTCTTCATATTCTTTGCTTGTTTGTCTGGATTATTTGTCTTTTTCTTTTTATCAAGGGTGAAATGTGTATTATGAATATTAACATTTTTGCATTGCAGTTTCCTTGTGTTATTGATCTTTTGTGTAATAGTATCTTGTCCATTTGAAATTTATTTCCATTTCGTCAGTTCTGCATAATTTTACATAATGATTTCCATCTCTGGAGTTTATTATTTTCTTCTTTTGTAGGGGTAGAGGAGAGTTCTCTTCCATATTGCTTGCGAGTTTCCCAACGACCTTGAGGCTATGTAACTATTTTCCTAATTCTTCTAGGAATTTTATATTGAAGACTTTTACATTTTGATCTTTTCATTATTTCAGAATTCATTTCCTTGTGATGCAATATAATAGTCTAATTTATTCTCTTCCAAACTGAGAATTAGTTCTAAGCAAATAGGCATTTTCCTATTGAATTGAATTTTAGAGTGTTATAATCTTCCACAAAAATTTGGATCCATCTCTGTGGGGAAAATCATGCTTTTAAAAATACGCTATAACTTGGTTCTGAGTTGTGTTTTTTCTGTTTGTGATTCACAGGGGGTTCTTCTCTAACATTTACTGGAAACAGCTTTGTGAAATACCGTCTAATGGAAAATGAAAACAAATTAGAGATGAAACTAACAATGAGGCTCAGAACATACTCTGCTCATGCAGTTGTAATGTATGCTCGAGGAACTGATTATAGTATCTTGGAGGTATGTATTTCATACATTTTTGTACTTCAGATTGTGGAAGACTTTAAAAATAATAAATTTCATTTTGTGTCCAGATTGCCTATTTTAAAAAAATATTAAGTGAAATGTTGAATTCTATATAATCCATTGATAACTATCCAGGTTGGTTCTATATAATCCATGGGTATTTATCCAAGTTTTGTGGCATGAAAAGTTCTTTTTCATGTGCAAATAGCACAGATACTTGTGATTTTTTTAAATAATTTTCAGTTTATGTGACAATTGATCTCTTTTTGATATTGCGTCATATTAATGTCTAGAGAGAACATATACCTGAAGTGGTAATTTTCTCATCCTCTTTTTCTTAACATGATTCAGTTTTGACTTTTGGTATAACAATTTTTTTTTTAAAAGAAGCAATTATTGGTCGTTTCTATGATGCTTCTTGGATGTGTTTTTGGTACTTGAACTTGATATCCCTAAAAATCCATTTTTATTATTTTCAGAATGGACAAATGAGTGTGTGCCCTAAAGTACTTGAATGCAAAGCCTAACTTTTTCTACCTTTATTCTCCAAGCATAGCTCTCCTGTAGATTGTTTTTATCAGAGACCAAAACTGAAGAGTTCTGTGAGAGTGATGTGAACGGTTCTTGTCTTTATCATAGATTCATAATGGACGGTTACAATACAAATTTGACTGTGGAAGTGGTCCTGGAATTGTCTCTGTTCAAAGCATTCAAGTCAATGATGGGCAGTGGCATGCAGTGTCTCTGGAAGTGAACGGAAACTATGCTAGATTGGTCCTAGACCAAGTCCATACTGCGTCAGGCACAGCCCCGGGGACTCTGAAAACCCTCAACCTGGATAACTATATGTTCTTTGGTGGCCACATCCGTCAGCAAGGCACGAGGCATGGAAGAAGCCCTCAAGTTGGTAATGGTTTCAGGGGTTGCATGGACTCCATTTATTTGAATGGGCAAGAGCTTCCTTTAACTAACAAACCAAGAAGCTATGCACAAATCGAAGAATCAGTAGAAGTGTCTCCTGGGTGCTTACTGACAGCTACAGAAGACTGCTCGAGTAACCCCTGCCAGAACGGAGGCGTTTGCAATCCATCACCTGCTGGAGGTAGGCTTCATAATGGTACCATCTTCAAATGTCACAGGTGTACATACTTAAGGGATGTTGCCCAAGTATTTTTGTTTTTTCTCTTTTTAATCAAACAGTGTTGTCAGATATTGCAGTCACAGTTAGAATTGAATGGTATATAAGAGAGCAGAGTACAGCTTAGAATTCCTACCAACAGCTAGGCAAAAGAGAGTAGCATCTCTTATGGCCGGGTAATGACAGTCACACCTTCGATGCTTTAGCAGGATACATTTCCACTTCTGATCCCTTTAAGTAATGTTTCAAAAACAGTCTATTATTTTCTTTGGAAAGTGTGCATACTATATTGGAAAATGTTATTCCACAACAGCACTCAGAAAATCTCAGTAGCAAGAAAACAACAACCAGAGTTTATGTTGTGCTCATATTACATGTCTAAAGCTGGCCAGCAAGGAGGCATTCCTCCTGGAATCACTTGGAAATGGGGTGGAGAGAGGCAGCGACGTGAAATGTGCTAACACCATCACCACGGGAGGAAGGGAACATGCTGAACCACGCTGAGTCTTAAAGCTCCTAGCCCTGCGTGACACATTTCTTTGATCAAAGCTTATCACTCAGACTTACCCCACTTCAGAGGTGACAGGGAAGTGCTGTCCTACCGCGTTCCCTGAAGGCAGAAAGATGGAAATGTGGGAGCGCAAAGCTCTAATGACTACTGGACTACCTGTCACAGTCGTAATAAAATAATCTGACATTGTTTGGTTTGACCAAATTTGAGTCACCATTCTTAAATTTGAATGCTAATTTATAGTCTTCAAAGTGCTTTCATACTCATCTCCTTTGAACCTTAAATAGATGTTAAATGGTAAGTGTCCTATCTACCTAGTCACTAAAATAAAGAACTGTTTTCTTCTCTGTATACTTGATCCAATAATCTTATATGAATTATGATTGATAAAAGTAAGTGGTGACTTCTTTCTTTAGTTCTGTTCTAGTTATTCCAGCAGTGGAAGGCTTGGTGCTATGGGCAGCTCCTTTCCAGGGGAAATAGAAATTTTAGTAGGTCTTGGGATAACTAAACATTTGCTTAAACTTAACTTAGATGTTAAGACCAATACGGTGAGAATGATTTCTGAGTTATTGAATGATGAGACTTTTCTGTTCCTGTTGGCTGATTTAGGCTATTACTGCAAATGCAGTGCCCTATATGTGGGGACGTATTGTGAAGTGGGCATCAACCCATGCTCTTCCAACCCTTGCCTCTATGGAGGCACATGCATCGTGGACAATGGAGACTTCGTCTGCCACTGTAGAGGACTATATACTGGTCAGAGGTAGTGTGCGTTTTTCTTAATTTTCATAATTTGTTACTGTAAAAGTTTATAAACATGTAATCATGTAAAAAGTCTGCATGCACTTGTTAATGGTTTCTGTTTTGCTGTATGCATTTGCAATAGAAGCATTTGGTGGATGTTTGTCTTTTCCTTATTCTTCAGGTGTCAGCTTAGTCCATACTGCAAAGATGAACCCTGCAAAAATGGTGGAACGTGTTTCGATAGTTTGGATGGTGCTGTTTGTCAGTGTGACTCCGGTTTTAGGGGAGAAAGGTAAATGGTTTCTTTCAGGGTTTTTATTTGCCCCTTTCTTTGGTATCCTATTGATTAGGAGATGTAACTAGATTTTTTCGATTTTGCTTCAGTGTTTGATAATCCACTTATTGGATCCTTTTACAGTTTATCTGTTCATCCTCTGAGATAAACAGGAAGTCATCTAGGAGATGACTGTAATATTGTAATGCTTGGAAAAATCTGTTTCTATACTTTAGACATATTGTTGCTAAACAAAGAATTGTATGGGTTCTTCCAGGCAGTAAATGTGGAATGAATAAAATTATTTGTTAAAGCAGATGTATCTGTGGAGCTGTACCCACTTATCTTCGAGAGTAATGATAATGTCATGTCTTCATCATGTGCTATAACCACATTTGGATGGCATCTAGAAACCTTTTTCAATGCATCTGCTGCTTTTGCGATCCATACTGTAATTCTACAAGGTGGTTATTACTTCCCAAAAGAAAAAAATGAGTCATGGAGGTGCCTATTTTATACCTTAAATGAGGTGGACGAGAGTTTGGTTCCAGATCCCTCTTTGCCTTAGATGCCTTACCAGTTCACTTAGAAAAAAATTCCTCAGTACATGTTATTTGTAAAGTGCCTAGTGCTGTGCTTTTAGCTAAGCCTTCACTATTTGTCTTATCTGAAGTCTTCTGGTATGGCCTGCTTGTAGGTATGTCCATCTGAGTTAGTGACTGTGATCCTGAATTTTGTCGACTTGTCACGTGGTTTTTGTTTATAAGTGACTTTCCTAATTCTGGTCAGTTAACACTCTAATATATTTTGACAAAAATATATCAGCAATCAAAGTTTTTAAGCCAGATAATCCTAAGGGATGCTAAATAGACAAATTTCATCGAGGGGGTTGGGGGTTGAGAAGATGCAGGTAAGTCTGCACCCGTGAAAAATGTGCCCTTGTTTGTTTGGTAGGGCAAGGGGGACTAGCATGTGAATTCTGTCATAGGACAAAGAGCCATGGAAGGTTTTCAAATGGCAGTTTAACATTTTAAAACGAAAAACCATTTTCTCCCCTTTTGCGCAAGTTTTATAAAACTCCCATATTCCCGAATGTGACCATTTTTATAGAAACTTAATCTAGCCTATTAAAATCAGTTTACAGCATCTCATTTATCACAATGCACATGACAGCTAAATGTTAGTTTGACGTAACTTTTGACTCCCAAATATACATCCAGAGCATATACTCAACCAATTGATGACTCCACTGACAGTTTTTTTTATCGTAGTTATCGTCGTCGATCGCCTGTGTTGTTTGGTTGTGTCCCTTTTGATTTTGTTTTCAGCATATCTGAGGGGATTCTTTTTTAGTCTCTAAGAATTAAAGACCCGGCATATTCTGTCTTATATTGCAAAGATCTCACCTCAGTGTTGGCTTCTTCCTGGCAGGTGTCAGAGTGACGTGGACGAGTGCGCTGGAAACCCCTGCCGTAACGGGGCCCTGTGCGAGAACACGCATGGCTCCTATCACTGTAATTGCAGCCACGAGTACAAGGGAAAGCACTGTGAGGACACGGCGCCCAATCAGTATGTGTCAACTCCGTGGAACATTGGCTTGGCCGAAGGAATCGGAATTATCGTTTTCGTCACAGTGATATTTTTACTGGTGCTGGTATTTGTTCTCTGCCGCAGAATGATCGGTCGAAAGAAGAAGCACCAGGCTGAACCCGAAGACAAGCACATGGGACCAGCCGGTGCTTTCCTGCAGAGACCCTATTTCGATTCAAAGCTAAATAAGAACATTTACTCAGACATACCCCCGCAGGTACCTGTGCGTCCTATTTCCTACACGCCAAGCATCCCAAGTGACTCGAGAAACAATCTCGACCGAAACTCCTTCGAAGGCTCTGCTATCCCGGAACATCCTGAATTCAGTACTTTTAACCCCGAGTCTGTGCATGGACACCGAAAAGCAGTGGCCGTCTGCAGCGTGGCCCCAAACCTGCCTCCCCCACCTCCTTCAAACTCCCCTTCGGACAGTGACTCCATACAGAAGCCTAGCTGGGACTTTGACTATGATAGTAAGCATGGCTTTTTTCATCTAACTAAATTTGCCACAGGGATAAGCAGTGAGATGACAAGTTCTGCCACCGGGAGTCCAAGTCACAATGTGCGATCTTGGTGGGAGATAATTATGTTCAAAATCTGAAGCCCTTTTGGTAGGGCTTGAAACGCTTGTTCTGGTGCCTTGAGCGCTGGACTGAGCATTTTGGCTGTGGCGTTATTTTAGTTAAGGAATTGAATTTAGTCATGTTCCCACTAACATTGCGCAATGATCATTTCATTTCCCTAATGGATATGGGTTCTGAGCTATACGTATGTGGGTTCCTTATAATAAGTTGTTAAAAAAAACTTGGGAGCATTTACATACTAGGATTTTCTTTTAAAATGTGGCAGTAGGGAGGGATAGGATTTATATTCTAGTCTATTTAATGCTTTAAAAAAGCAATATGTGCAATGTTAGAATGCATTTTAATACCAATGTGGTATTCGAATGGTATTAGAATTTTAATACCAACATGTTGTCTAGTGATGCCTGTATGCTTATATATTGAGAGTTTATAATCTGGGAATCGACTAAGAATATTTGCAAGTGTTTTGCTTTGTTTTTCATCTTGAAGGTGTTTCTCTTTCTTCTATTCTTTCAGTCATTCATTTATTAAGCACATGTCAGGCACTCATTTGTTAGCATTTGCTTTGTGTTAGGATGCAGCAATGTATACGACAGAGTCTCGCCTGCATGGAGCTTACTGTTTGCCATCTCTTCCTTCTAGCTAAAGTAGTGGATCTTGATCCCTGTCTTTCCAAGAAACCCCTGGAGGAAAAGCCTTCTCTTCCCTATAGTGCCCGAGAAAGCCTGTCTGAAGTGCAATCCCTTAGCTCCTTCCAATCTGAATCATGTGATGACAATGGTGAGTAGCAAAATTATTGAAAGGTTGTGGTTCTATTGCTTGCTGCTCACATTGTATTGTATAATAATGTCAGTGTAGCAGGTTTCTTGATTGTTTCAAAAAAGTTTTCATGCTTTACTCCAGCCACTTTTAAACAATCCTCTGTACATCCTTGCATGAACACTTGTTGGGAAAAATATTTAAACTGTTCAGAATGAGTAGGTATTTGAACTGTACCAACTCACTAATAATTGGCCAGAAAAGATGAGTAATTGGTAAATAATTTCTATCCAATTTAATCTTGCATTGAAGACTTTTTTTTTTTTTCCATGGCGGTAAATGCTACAAAAGTTTTCACGGTTGCTTAGAATGCTTGTACTTTCTCAAATAGGACCACACATGCACATACAGCCCGAATAGGAGATGTGATAGTCTGAAATGTTCAACTTCAGTAGCTCCTTTGGTGTTACAAGGTTTTATTTGTCTCCTTCCCCAACCCCCACTGCGGCCTCAGCTCCCATTTGGATCAGAGCGTGCTGACTGAGAGCACAGTTTAAGAGATTGCTAGTAAGTTTGATTATATTTCTAATGAAGAAAGTATGCCAGTGGGGTCTTTGATGCCAGAGTTATGTTTATCTGATTTCCCTAAGATAAATTGCATTGATAACCAGCCTTGCCAGTAGACAAATTTGTAGAGAAATTTGGTCAATATTTATTAGCAAAATAGAGTTTTTAGTGGGAAGTTTTGATCTCAGAAGAGTAGCTTTAGCTTTCTTTTTTTTCTTTAAAAATGTGATGTGTTAAAAAAAAATTAACCCACTCAGAATTATTTGATTGTTTCTAAACTCAGAGTACTGTGGTCCATAATAAATTGCAAGGTCCTCTTCTAAACTAAAAACGACTCTAAATATGTTCCGTACATTTCTAATTTTAAGCATACGTATAATATCAAAGTACCTGTGTTTATTATTTAATGATGGCGTTTAGGGGCATACTTTTGCTTATTAAATAAAAAAAAAAATGACTTCTTTCATTGGTTTTAATTCTCAAAAGTTAGGGTAGCCAGTTACATAGTAACACAATCTGGGTCCTAAAGGTAGTCCATAAATATGTTTCAGAATTTTCCTAATGTTTCCATTTTTTTCTAATACTTTTCATTGGATGATCATTCTTCTTAATACACCCAAATACTTTTAATAAGTTATGGTCAAATTAGTTATGAAAAGTAATTGCCAGATACATAAATCCGGAAGTAGTTTGTATTTTAATCATGTACTAAGAGTCTGCACTTGTAATGGTTTTCTAAGGCTACTGTAACAAATTACCACAAATTTAGTGCCTGAAAGGAACATAAACTAAGCTACATAACTGTACAATATAGTCCAACACAGATATCATGGGACTAAAATCAAGGTGGTAAGGCCATGTTCCTTTCTGTATAGGCGCTAAGGGGAGTCTGTTTTCTAGCCTTTTCCTGCTTCTCGAGGTTGCTCGCATTTATTGATTCATGGCCCCTTCCTCCTCGTTCTAAAGACGGGACAGCAGTGCATCCCTCTGACCCCTACCTCATAGTCACATCTCCCTCTGACAATGGTTGAGAAAGTTTCTCTGCTTTTAAAGACCCATGTGAGTTACCTGATTACACTGCACCCACCCAGATAATTCTGGATAGTCTCCCCATGTCAAGGACCCTAACCTTTTGCCATGAAGGTAATATATATTCATAGGTCCCATGAATTAGCATGTGGACATCTTTGGAGACCTTTCTGTGTATCACATACATGCATATTTATCTTGGCACAGAGGATGCTTTAAAACACTGCTATACAAGTGCAAATGAAACCTACGTAGGGCACACCCATGCAGAGTCTGCACTGGTAGTAGCTCACCAGATGTAACTTTGAGGTGAGGGCAAATGGAACAAAAACAAAACTATTTTAGTATTTATTTCTATATTTTACTTATCATGTAGCTCTTTAAACTTCTTTTCTCTTGGAATAATGTATAAGTTTATTAAGGGGACCCAGAAAAGGATTTTACCAAGTATTTTTACTCTTTGGACATGAAATCTTTTGCTCACGAGATGTTAGGAATTGTTTTCTAAAGGTTTGATCCATAACTGTAATTCTGAAAAGTTATATAGCTATAAACTTTCCTTCATTCCATTAACATGTGGATAATTTATTCCTTCAATTAATAACAAATACATACTTGATAAGTAAAACTTCTGAGATATAAAACCAACAGCAAGAGTTCAGGAACCAAGCATAATTATATTATGTAGCTGTGTTAAAATATTCACTTCACATTACTAACTTATAAGATAAAAATTGTATATGATGAAGAAATTCTATTTAATGCACTCTTTTTTAACCAACTGAAGATTGTCCTAATTTACTCCTTTTGTACCTTTTTACAAGCTTCCCTAGTGACTATAATACACCTTGTCAATGCTGTAGTTGACACGGTGAATGAAGAAGGTACAGTCATAAATGCTTGTGCTTTGTGCGTGTGTTTTATAGTGACCCATGTTACTGGAGTAATGTGCTTTTTGCCTATTGTAATGTCATAAAAAGAGTTGGTGGTTGTGAGAGGCATTTGTGTTTTTTGCAGATGTGTATAGCCATAATATAGATGTATTGCAAAAATATTTTTATATACCTTGTTTCTTGTTCCTGCTTTTTGCCATTTGTATTGAATTTACACACATTAGAAATATCCTACATGATCTTCAGAATTGTCTTTACATGAAATAACAGATATTAGAAATTTAGAAGTAACTCTAATTACCAGGTTGTTTTTTTTTTTTAGTGTAAAAAGTCTCCTTTATATGGACAGGAATAAGATTAAATAGCACAACATTTTCATAATCATCTTTAACTGACTTTCTACTCTTGTTTTTTCCTTAAGTGCAATCAAATTTAATGGTAGAATATGGTGGAAGATATATGTATATTTAGGTTTAGTGAAAATCATTTTATATGAAACTATCTGTTTTGTTCAAAATTAAAAGAAAAGACATTGACCACCTCCTTCAAATTATTTTAAATTAAATTAACTTTTATTAGTGCCCCAATTATATTATAGTCACATTTGAAATGTCACAGGCTAGTAGTTTTCAAACGACAGTATAAATGAGATCATCTGGAGGGCTTGTTAAAAGTTGCGTTGCCTGGTTCAATCCTGGGTTTCGGCACCAAAAAAAAAAGTTGGGTTGCTCGGCCCCAGCACCCACATTTCTGATTCAGTAGGTGTGTCCTAGAGTCTGAGAGTTCTCATTTCTAAGAAGTTCCCAGTTGATTCTGGTGTTACTAGTCCAGAAATCAGATTTTGAGAAGCTCTGCTACGTAGGTGATCAAGACTTAGGAACATCACTGCTATAAGGCTTAGTGGATCCTGTTTGGTGGGACGTACATTATCAAGATGAAGGTGAAAAGAAGGACAGTTTTGTGCCAGATTTAAGGGGGCGGGGTGGGTATCATTGCTACTAATTATAGTTATTGATGAAGTGTATACTTGTTTGAAGTACCTTGTTTTTATTTGGTGACTCACAAAGTAATCTCTATTTTGTCTAGTGAATTTTAGTCTTAACATGATGACATTCTAGCAGTTTAAGTATTGATGGAGTTTAAAGAAGCACAATTTAAACAGATCCTTCGTTATAGTCTCCTTTATTGAAAATAATTTTTGGCATATCTGAGAAGTATAAGTTGAACTTACAGTTGAAAAGTTAGCTTAAAGTCTAAAGATTACTGAGTATTTATAATACATGTTAATTAAGTACTTTACTGGCTTATTCAGCATCATCTGTGCAGTTTTTAATTTAAATTCCTAGAAGAGGACCATCAAACAAATCTTATTTGTTGCAAATTATGTACATAGGTTTCCAAGAACGTTGTTATATATAGGAGGCTTGGAAAGCATTGGCCTCGTTTATAAAATATCTAATGACCATAATTTTATTGTGATTGCTACTTTCACAATAATAAGAATTATTGGTGGAGGCTAACAGTTACTACTTATGTTAGTGTTTGACTAACATTATCTTCTTTGATCCTTATAACCACTCTGAGGGAATTTTCATCCCCATTTCAAAGATAAGAACCAGAAGCTTAGCCAGGGAAGCTTAGCCAGGGTTAGCAGCCATGCTGGGTCACGTGTGCCTGACCAACAGAACTGGGATTTACATTCACCTTCTCTAAATTCCATGTGTATAAAATGGAGCCCTGACGGAACAAGTAGAATTACAGCTCTGGGGGGAAGTAAGTGTTTACAGCTAATGTTCTCTGCAGAGAAGAGTTAAAAACGTAAATATGCAAGATCACATTCAAAATCAAAAAGCTTTGGAGGGATTTTCAACTTTTCTCTATCTATGAGTATCTGAAGTTCGTTGATGAATTTCTCTGAATTTAACATGCTTTTGAAGGCAATAACTGTCTTTAAGTGTGTGTATAGTCTATAGCTTTAGATGGATTTGATTATCACCTGAGTAATCGTTAGAGTCTTAGAAAATAGGATTTCATAATGTTTCTCAGTAAAATAAAGGTATATTTTAAATTTCCCATCAACTTGCATTTTACTAGAACCTGTAGATTTTATTTTAATTATCCTTAATAGAATTCTGTTTTTTCAGGTTTAGATTATCAGAAACAAGGCAAAGAAAGGCAAATGCTATTTGAGTTGCCTGACAAAGTCTTTAGTCCATAATCATCTTTTCCCTTCACCCTCACGTCCCATTTTGTTTGTGCCACATACATTTGTCAACTTTGGAAGTATGATAGATAATGGCTTAAAGGCATTGTAGATGGCTGATCAGGCCTTTTATAAGAGTTCACATTGTTTTGTGTCGTTTATCTTTATTGCCTTCTTGGCCATTTATCTGTTTTAATTAAGAATGTTTTCTTTTCTTTTTACTCTGCCACCTAAAGAGTCTTTGGCTGCTCCTGACCTCAGCAAATCAAGAGGTGACTTATGCATGCCAGTTATTCATTGATATTCACTAAAATAAAATTGGTAAAGATTTGACCTTAATGCTGTCTCACTTCACTTGTTTGCTAAGTACATAGTTGTTTGTGCACTGCATTCTAAACACATATTGCCTAAGCTTTTCCCATCTGTCAAAGGATTTGCAAAATCCTAGGAAAGGGAAAAACAATCTCCAAATTGGGAGTTTCTTAAAAAAAATATTATTTTCCTATAGTCTAAAATGATTTTCTGTCTTTTTAAAATAACAAAGATTGATTGCTTTTGTCTATCAAAAATGGCTATGTTTTTCAATGCTTGTTTGATTGTATTTTGCTTGATTTGAAGGCATGCTTTGATACATACCTATATTAAGATAATTCATTGTTTTTCTTAGGGCTAATGAAAAACAGAACAGCTTTAAGTATTAAACTATAACATTATTATGAAGAAAATATATTTTCTGTATTTTAGCATGTTAAAGATTGCTTTTATAATTTTATAAAGTTACATTAATTAGTATTTTTGAGTGACCAGAATTACAGTTTGATCTGTGGTTAGTACAAATCAAACGACATTTGATATTTTGCTAAATAAAGACTTCTCCTTTCTGAAAGGATGAAACTTCTTTACTAATCTCTAAGACTGAACTAATTCTTTTTCTTCATAGAGAGCAATGGGTTCTAAATTACAGAAGGGAAATTGAAAGGAGGATTGAACTAATTTGCAAGAAAAGTACATATAATGTAGATGCTAGCACATTGCTTCTGTTAAAACTGTTTTTGTTTCCTTGAATGTTAGGTGCATACATGAAACTGTAAGTCCGTATTTTAGAAATAGAGCCTAGATCCTAAGATGGTAAGGGTGGAGGGAGGGGTGTCTTCAAAGCAAAGACATGGGGTTTCCAAAGTGATTAACTTAGAATGTGTATATCCATATGCCCTTTTGGGGTGACCCCTTTTCCATTGCACAGATGCTTGAGACAAAGTACATTGAAATCTGCTGTTTTTTTGTTCCCCCAAGGGTATCACTGGGATACATCGGATTGGATGCCAAGTGTTCCTCTGCCAGATATACAAGAGTTCCCCAATTATGAGATTATTGATGAACAAACACCACTGTACTCAGCAGACCCAAATGCCATCGACACAGACTACTACCCTGGAGGTTTCGACATTGAAAGTGATTTTCCACCACCACCAGATGACTTCCCTGTGCCTGATGAACTGCCACCATTACCTCCAGAGTTCAGCGATCAGTTTGAATCCATACACCCTCCTAGAGACATGCCTGCCACCGGTCACTTGGGTTCGCCAATGCAAAACCGGCAGAGGTTCCACCTGAATCAGTATCTGCCCAATTTCTATCCTGCCGATATGTCTGAACCTCAAAAAACAGGCACTGGTGAGACTGGTACTTGCAGAGACCCCTATACCCCTTACCCTCCAGGGTATCAAAGAAACTTTGAAGCCCCCACTGTGGAAAACATGCCCATGTCTGTGTACGCTTCCACGGCTTCCTGCTCTGACGTGTCGGCGTGCTGTGAAGTGGAGTCTGAGGTCCTCATGAGTGACTCCGAGAGTGGAGACGATGGCCACTTCGAAGCGGTGACAGTTCCTCCACTAGATTCACAACATACGGAAGTCTGACGCTCAGACTCCCCCCAAAGTGCCTGGACTTTCACAAACCTGGAGATTATATGGATAATTTTCTGCAGTGTTCTTTGCAGCAGTGCTTAAGCTTTTTTTTTCTTCTTTTTTTTTTCTGGTGAGCTAAAATGGGCATGGCTGCACTGACTCACACACCTCTTGACATATTAGCCATTTCTGGTATCCTAACCTACTGTAATTTGAATGAGATTTTACATGGGCCATGCCATGTCGGAACATTTTTTTTGTATTCACATTTGTCCGTGTTAAATAATGAAACAAAAATCAGTCTTACCATCTTGTTAGCATGATTCATATATTTATATAGATTTGATTTTAATTTTCCTGTCCTTTTTTTTTTTTGTAAATGTTATGTACATATTTGATTTTTCATAGTTCTAACTAGGTTTTCAGGATATTTGTGCATTTGTTTTCGACTGCATTTTAGTGGTGTTAGAGTGTCATTCCCTAGCACCCTGATTTTTTTTTTAATGTAACCAGGGTTTCTCTATGTTTTCTTTTCCACTGAGCTATGACATTTCAGTATAGTCATTCATTTCGAGCTGTACATAGGGTGAGGAGAGATCTGATACATGAACATGTCTTAAATGGGTTGCTGTATTTTAGAACTATAAACATTTTTCATTATTGGAAAGTGTAATGCAGACCTTCTGCATACCTATTTAGAACCAAAACCACCATGACACAGTTTTTATAGTGTCTGTATATTTGTGATGCAATGGTCTTGTAAAGGTTTTTACTGAAAATTACCATTAGCCAGTCTTTCTTACTGACAATAAATTATTAATAAAATACTTTAGCTTTACTGCCTGTTTTTCTCTGTATTCATACTCTTGCTTAGAATTTACTTGCTAAATTTAGATGGAAGAATGGATAAATGGAGGGATGGATATAGTTATATAAGCTTTTAGTGGACAGGCACCGACACGTAAAAAAGTCACTTTCCATCTGTCAAAGCCAGGCTGTACTTGCAGATATAATCACTAGGTGGCAGTATATGGCTGCCTGGTGCTGTTCAAAAGGTCAACAGTTTAGCTGTCTCTTATGTAATACATATTTTCTATTATTTATTTTTTATTTTAGTAGTGTCTATTCACCCTAATCTAAATGCTTCAATGTTTTTCAACTTTGTGAGTGATTTATATCAAAACAATCTTTAGGATTATATCTTTCTATCATCAAAGAACACATCATACTCCTATATGGTTTAAGGTGAAGTTCCATTGTAGTATGGAAATTACGGTCAAAATCCATATATCCAACAAATATTTATATTTGTACTTACTGTATATGAGGCACTATGGTATAAATTACAAAGACTTCAGCTTTGTTAAAACTTTCTTAGAACTCTTTCCCTTTGAGTAAATGCCTTTATTTTAATCAAATAATCACACGCACACAGTTTAAAAATCAAACAGAGCTGGCATACATAGGTCAAAAAAGCAAGCTCCTATCCTCTATAACCACTTACAACTCTTTAAGCTGTTTTTCTCACTTCCCTATCATATTTTGTAATATATATATTATTTCTTATCACTAATTTTAGAAATTACCTATTGACTATTTTTTAGGAGATCATATAACATTTTAGCAACTTCCATTTTATCTTCCCAATAGTTATAACATACTGATTAGTTTGATCCATATACAGTATTTTCATTATTTTAATCATATCAATGCTTACTACTGAGCTATGCAATATATGTTTGTTTCCATTTTCTTTGCAACCTTTTCTTTTTCCTAAACAGTTGCCTTGATTTTTTTTTTGCTTAGTTATTTTTTTAATAAAAAATATATTTTGAACATGCATATATTATTTTATGTGAATAGAGACAAGAACTCCATGACTCCTTGAACTAACGTTGAAAATAGCCAATGAATAAAATGCATAATGGTGTGGTTAACAGTGAGGAGAAAAACTTCTTCTCTGGGAAGATTTCTGGGAAGGGGAAAGTGTGTGTTAAGGAGGGGAGTTTTTCTGGGAAAGGAATGTGTGTGTTAAGAAGGGGAGGTTGAAATCTTGAGAAGGTGAGAAAGGAAGAATTTGAGAAAAAACTTGAATTAGATTATGGGAAATGTCATGTGAATATCTGGGGATTGAGTATTCCAGGCAGACGGAACGGCTCTTAGCAAGGCCTTGAGGCTGAAGCATGACTTAGAATCAAAGGAAAAGTAAAAGCGAGAGAAACATCTTATGAATTTGTAAAATGCCTCTCAATACATGGTCAAAACCATTAGAAAAACCTGTCACTTCCTTTTTCTTTTTTGAACATTCCCCTCATGGAATCCTTCTCCCTGGCGGTACAGTTCTCTAGAACTTCTACACAGCTTTCGTTCTGGGATCTCCCTTTGTTATTTTCTACGTTGCCCTCACTGTGGACTTCATGACTTCCTCTTGGCTGAACCTTTGTTTTGATAGAACATACCTCTGTTGCTTTCTAGAAAGTGTGCGTGGGAGGTAAAATTTGTTGAGACTTTGTATTTCTGAAAATATTTTTATTCTACCCTCATATTTGATTGATAGCTTGCTTGGATATCGATCTCAGATTTGGGAGTAAATTTCTTTTTCAGAATTCTGAAGTCACTGTCTTCTGGCTTCCAGTGTTACCATTGAAAGTCCAATTGCACTTCTGTTCCTAGTTTATTATTTGTGGCCTAATATTTCACAAACCTGTTGCGATATTCTTTTCCTCTTTTTCTTTTGAAATGTCCTCATGACATAGGTTGTTCCTTTCCATTGTATCGGGTACTGGGCTTTCACAGTAGAAATCCCCATTTAGGGAAGTGGGCTTGTGTTATTTCTTTTAAGAATTGCGGCCACTATCTTTACTCGATTCTTTCTGAGACTACTATCTGTAGTATATACAGCTTGCCAAATTAATCCTCTAATTTTCCTACTGAATTTCTATTGTCCATCTTTGTCTTTTCATTCCACTTGCTAAAAGATTCACTCCACTTTTATCTTCCAATCCTTCTTTAAAACTTATTTCTGCTATCAGATTTTTACAAGCTTGGTCTTGTCATGCTTGTTTCTTTGTATATTATATATAGACATTCGTTCTTGTTACTTGGAACCATTTCTCTAATGGCAGTATTTTTGAAGTAATATCCTTTCTATGTTTCCTGGTTATCACCTGAGTTCATTCTTCTTGAACTTTTTGGTTGGCCTTGATCTCGTTTTCACATTGGAAGCTTCCCTCTTGCCTGACTTCATTATCGAATGGGCACTCAAGCTAATGGAAAGCTGTGGTTGGTGCTTCTTAACTTGTGGACCTCTCTGTAACACGGTGGGAGGGGCAGCTTGCTTTGTCAAAGAGGTCTTTTCTTTGAAGAATGACAGTTTGCTGGTAGAAGGACCTCACATATCCTGCCTGGGAAATACAGGTATTCTAATTTTGAAGTTGGCTAGATAAAGGGT
The DNA here is from genome assembly GCA_004026745.1 of Myrmecophaga tridactyla. Lineage (NCBI taxonomy): Eukaryota > Metazoa > Chordata > Mammalia > Pilosa > Myrmecophagidae > Myrmecophaga > Myrmecophaga tridactyla. Next base: position 67,179 of record PVIY010002874.1, read on the forward strand.
CTGGGACTTCAGTGTTCATCTCCCTCTACTCTCAGTCATGAAACTTTTCTGCCCTCTTTTCCTTCCCTTGTTTTGCTGTGTCTGCTCAGAGCTGAGGACCTGGGGTCTAAGAACTTCATGTACAACTAGGGCAAAATACCCCTATTTCTTGCCCACTTTCCAGCATTCACAGCAAATTGGCTTTTGCTCTTGCCCTCTCCAGGCCCTGAGATGTAGTTTTCTTCTCTGCTAAGGTTCGAATTACCATTCCCCTGCTCGCTCTCCCCGCCCATCTCCATGCGCAGTATTTTGGTTTGGAATTAACAATACCTCTTACCTGCATTGCACATGAAAGTGTTTTTAAAGTTTTTCTTCCTTTTCCTGTTTTGGGTTTTTTCAGGAGAAGAAAGGAAAGAGAAATGTAATACTCTGCTATCTTAAAATTGGAAGTCTAGAGTATGCTATCAGCTATAGACTTCTAATGTTTGAAAGATACATTGGTATGTTCAGTTTTTTATTGCCATATAACAAATTACAATTGTAGTGGGTTAAAATAACACCCATTTATAAGCTCAAGTTCTGTAGTTCATAAATCTGAGTATATGGCTAGGTTCTCTGCCCAGTCTCCCCAGGCTAAACTTAAGGTGTCTGTCAGACTGTGTTCTCATCTGAGGTTCAGGGCCCTCTTCCAAGCTCACATGGACGTTGGCAGAATTCAGTGCCTTGTGGTTGTAGGGTGAGGTTGCCACTTTCCTGCTGGCTGTTCACTGGGAATTGTCCTCAGCTCCTAACTCAGGGCCCAGCCACATGGCTCTCTCAGCATGGCAGCTTACAGCTCCCAAGCCAACAGGAGACTTGGCCTCTGACCTCAGGAAGGGCCCAGGCCAATCCCTCTTTTAGATGCTCACCTGCTTAGGTCAGGCCCACAGAGAATCTCCCTTTCCAGTAACCAAAAGTCAAATGACAAACCAATTCATGAGAGTTCTCAAGCCCCACTCATTGCAGGGATTCTACCAATCACCCCAGGGGAGAGAAGTCTGGGGGCTGGGCCTGGGGTGGGGGGTGGCACATCTTAGCTTCTGCTACCTCCACTGGCACTGTTTTGGTTGTTTATTTAGCAGTGCTTTGATGTACTAAAATATGTACGTGAATTTTAAACTGATGGCCTTGTATTTTATCTTATTTAAAAATATAGCATCATTTTTCAACTGGAAATAACTAAAAAATGTATGTGGTATCTTAAAGGCAGTCTTAAAATCATTACTTTGACATAAAACAAATTAGATTAAGGAGCACTGAACACTCTTATGAACCCAAGTAACCACATAGAACTAATGTATATCTCAATTATTTTTGTTTTTTTTCTGTTGACAGAGTAAGGGCCTGTCAACATTTCTGTATCCAGATTTCATTTTGATGTTTGATTTAAAAATCTAGCCTTAGTAAATCCAGCTGCCTGTGAAAACTGGGGCTGCTTCTTCAATGTCATTGTTTTATAAATTTTTAGTGGTATATTTGTATTTGAAGACCATATGGTATTTGTCATATGCTAGCTTTGGAAAGGATGGTTCAGTTTAAAAGTAAAGAGATTTACAGATTAAGTATCCTTTAGAAAAAAAGTATGCTAGTTAGAAACATTTGAACTTCTAAATTCCTAGTTCTGACTTAATCTACTTTTTCAAGTCTACCACTAAAATTTAGGTATTTCTGTCTGATAGGAAGAGTAAATTTACTTTGGGCAATCATGCTTGTCGCATTCATTTTTATCACAGAATGTGTGGAGATTTCACACTACTTTACTGAAAAATGAGAGATATGTTTCCTAGTGCCAGAAGAGATTGAGCACCTTTCAAGAAGTTCTGTAAGCTTTTTCCAAACTGCTTTTAACATAGAAGCAGGAAACCAGATCCGCATAAGTTTTAATGTACCTTCCCAAAGTAATGAAGCATTAGCTGGTGAAATGGGGGATTAATTCTAAAAGGTGATGATTGAAGAAGGGTATGCCCAGGATATTTATTGTTCTAGTAATACGAATTCAAAAGCTTTCCTTTACTCCTCATGAAAATACTGGATCAGGCTTTATGTATTCAGAGTTTTGAATTGCACACATCTAACAAAAGCTTATTGACACTGTGTATGCATACAGGCTCCAGAGACATTCCCCTTTCCTTTCTCTCCTTGGTTTCCTCTAATAACCTTGGGATAATTCTCATATTAAGCAGAATAATTCAAGTGTTAAATATTTTTGAAACATGTAGAGTTAAGCATTATAAGAGATTTTAAAAGTGCTCATTGAGAGTAATGATTCATGAACTCATGATGGGGGAACATACTAACTTCCCTCCACACTGCTGCCTTTTAGCATTCTGCTTCCAGGGGAGTGATGAAGAACTAGCTTGAGTAGTGGGCCACTGGGAAGCCCATAGAGATTCAGGACAGTGGCCCTTTTATATCTTGCATGTTGAAAATCTTTGTTAGACATAGCTTATTTCTGTTCAAATCACCAGATGGCACTGGAATAGGCAGTTTGACTTTATTTTGTCATTCACCTGCATAAGAAGAAAGTTTTTAAAATGTTTTCTACATATATTTTAATTAAACACACACACACAAAGGAACCTATGTTGTATTGTCAAACGTGTGATTTTCAGGTAAATAAAGTAGTAACCAAATGATCACTTCAGACACATTTCCTTAAGATTTCTGGAATTACCATAAATCCAACATTTTAAAAATTGCCATTCTCTAAGTTATCACATTTTAATTTTTTTTATTTAAAAAGTAAAGGATCTTGAGCAAATCCAGGATCATAATCCTATCACCTAGAAATAAATACATTGCTACTTTGATGTGTATAATCTAATCTTTTTTTCCGTGCATACTAACTCTGGTTTACAAAATTGTTACCTTGTATCCAATTTTTGTGTCCTGTTTTTCCCATTTTGCAGTATCAGTGGCTCTTAGTAAATGTCATTTTAAAGAGCTGCATAATATTTCATATACGGACTCACAATAATCCAGTCATTTACCTATTTGCGACTTTTAAGATGTTTTCAATTTTTCACAGCCATCCCAGCAATATAATATCTTTTTATATTTCTGTTAGGACAGATTGCGAGATGTGTAGATTATTCATTTTCAAGATATTGCATATAGTGTAACAAATTCTAGAACTATGATAATATATGAGCTTTACGGATATTGTGCTGAAATTTCCCTGGTGTTGATGTCATGCTCTGCTGTGATTCCTTTATGAATGACGTTTTTCCCCTGTCCTTTCCACGTCACAGCCTATGTAAAAAATGATGATATTTTTATGACATAAAAGAGCAAGGCTGCCCTGACCCGCTGTGTGTCGTGATGCCCGAAGGTAGTAGCTCTCTCAAGGAAGCTCTAAGCACAGAGAACTCTGGATAATTCTGCTCTCCTCTCTCTTCCTGTGAATTTATTTCTTGGAAAAAGCAAAAGCAAAGTCTAGACAAGAACTAGATCATTTCTGTAAAACTTGCTTTTGTTTTTATTTGGTTTTCAGGGACTCATAAATTAGGGTTCAAGTTTGTAGACTCTGCTGCCGTTACCACTCATTCAATCAAAGCGGGAATCATCAGATCTCATGGAAAACTATGCCCAATCCCTGATCTTTTGCCCCCAGGCTTCTTTAAGTTGATGGGTTTCCTTCAACTTTGCCCCAGTCTACTGGACCTGGCCAGTAACTTTTTGAAAGTCAGTATGGACTATGCTTTCTCTTTTGCAGCCCCGCACTCAGTGTACTCACTAGTGGCTTTTATCAAAGGCATTAGGTTTGAGTTCAATTATTGCACCAGCTGAGAGAGATTGTTGATCAGAATTTAATTTCCACCCTGCAATTTGCTGCCTCTACTATAAAAGTTGAGCCACTTGAAAAGAATGACAAGTATTTTTTCCCCAAGAAAACCTCTGCTTTTGTCAGCACTTAGGTAATGAATGCACTTAGCACTGTGCTGTTACAGAGGTGGACATAGGAAAGATGACATTTTCAAATGATGCCAGACATTAGGGGGAAAGAAAATGTGTGATACATTTGAAGGAAGATGTCATCAGACCAAATTGTAAAGAGCTAATAGTGCAGGGTCTGTGTAGAAGAGATGATGGCTATGAGCTCAGTGATTCTAAATCTCAGCCATTATCCAATTATCTCAAAGGGTAAAATGAAATTCTCAAAATGCCTAATGTCTATTACTTCAATTCATTTTAACATTTATGGATACTACCTAACAGTTTAAGAATAAGAAGAGAATATAGGAAAAGGAACAAATAAAATCTACCCAGAGGGTGTATCAGTCCTGTCATACCTGTTGAAGATTTAGAAGTGCAGTTTTACTTCTTTTCCACATTTAACCTATTAGCTGAACTGCATGTTAGGCTTACAGACATTTTTAGATGATGCTCTTGTTTCGTGATTTATGTTTTCAAAATTTTTACCTTAAATGAGTATTTTTCCCTTTCAGTTTTGAGTATTTTTTAAAAATAGACATACTAAATAAGAATAGACAAAACAAAATGTTATTCATAAACCTTATTAAAAACATAAATTCCTTTAATTCAAAAACAGGATATTTCAAAGGCAAGAATATGATCATTTCTTGTGACATGAACCAACAGGAAAAAAAGTGAAGCCCCTCACACCAGCAGTTTCTGACACAAAGTAAACATACAACAATATTTTTTGTGTTTTTCTGCTTTTACTATGTTTAACCGCACCTCATCCCAATCTTTAAATATACATTTTTTAACGCTTCTAATTTAAAAAAAAGTATCCTTAGAAAGTCCAGTTTCATAAGTGCTCTTGCAAAACATATTACTGTTTAAAGAAGTTTCTTAAACTGCTAATTTAGGTCATTCATCTAAACATTGACTCTTGTCAAGAAGAGACTTGGTCATTTGAATCCTTGGTGTTTTCTCACAGTAGAGTGCATTGCATTGTCTACAGGATTGACGCTGAAGACTCTATAATGCTGGGCAATGAAGTTTCGTGTACTACCTTTGCTGTTTACTCATTTCAAAATTATTCCTGAGTGTCTGCTATAATCAGTACCAGAAGTATCATGATGACCTTTCGGCAAAGGATGAACAAAATCAATTCCCTGCTCCTTGGGAGGGATGAGAGGAGAACCTCCAGGCTCAAGTTCCCGGCTCCCTTAGCCTGTACCCTTTTCCCCTCTGCATTAGTTTGCAAACTGCTGGAATGCACTATACTAGAACTGGAATGGCTTTTATAAAGGGAATTTAATAACATACAAGATTACAGTTCAAAGCCTGAAAAAAACTGTCCAAACTAAGGCACCCAAGGGAAAGATACCTTAATTCAAGGAAGGCTGATGAGTCAGGAACACCTCTATCAGCTGGGTCATCACATGGCTGGCATCTGCTGGTCCCTTGCTCCTGGGCTCTGTTGTTTTCAACTTCTGTTCCTTGGGGAGTTCCTCACTTTGCTTCTCCGGGGCTGCCTTTCATCTCTCGGCTTCCCTTGGCTCTCTCCAGATTCTGGCTTGCTCAGCATCTCGTGGTGACATTTGCTGGGCTCCAAACATCTCCAAGCATCCATGTCTCTGTTCTCTGCCTGTCAGCTCAGCTCTGAAGTTTATGTCAGCTCTCTCTCTATTGCCTCTGGCTCTCTCCAAAATGTTTTCTCTTTTAAAGGATTCCAGTAAACTAATCACGATACACTCTGAGTGGGTGAAATCACATATCCATCTGATCAAAATGCCATACCTACAAATGGTCTTGCCACATCCTTGTGGAGATAATCTAATCAAAGATTTCCCCCCTACAATTCTGAATCAGTATTTAAAGAAATGGCTGCTCCACAAGATAGGATCAGGATTAAAACATGACTTTTCTGGGATGCATAATACTTTCAAACTGACACCCCCCGCCCTACTTCATTTAACAAAATAAAAATAATACAACTCCAATTCATCTTGGCTCAAACTACTGCTGCTTCTGAGGCTCAGGTGCTCTTCCTGCTTCTGCCATTCATTTCATTCGCTCATTCATTCATTCATTTTCTCAGCTCAGTTCTTCATATGGAGAAAATTTTTTTCAATTATGGTCAAAAGTTGTGTACCCTGAAGCACATATATCATAACAACTGGGCTATGATGTTACACTTCTCCTTCAAACCCCTTTAACAGCCCTAAATATATATATATTTAACTTTTTTTATTGTATAGTATAACATATATATAAAGCAAAGAAATAAAAAAGCAATAGTTTTCAACACACTTCAAAAAGTGGTTACAAGACAGATCCCAGAGTTTGTCATGGGCTACCATGCGATCCTCTCATATTTTTCCTTCTAGCTGCTCCAAAATATAGGAGGCTAGAAGGCTTAAATACTTTATCATCACAATCAACTTTTTTTTCCTTCTTTTTTTGTGAACAATAACATATATACAAAAAAGCTATAAATTTCCAAACACAGCACCACAGTCAGTTGTAGAACTTATTTCAGACTTTGACATGGGTTACAATTTCACGATTTTAGGTTTTTACTTCTAGCTGCTCTAAAATACTGGTGACTAAAAGAGAAATCAATTTAATGATTCAGCATTCATAATCATTGCTAAGTCCTGTCTTCTCTGTATAATTCCACCATCACTTTTGATCTTTCCATACCTCTCAATGGGGTTGTTTGGGCTATGGCAATTCTAAATTTTTGATAGTGGAAGGATCTGTCACTAATATGAGGTAGGGAGATGGAACTAGCTGATGTTCTGGAGAGGCTGGGCTAGGTGTCAGGACTTATCTGGACCAGGGACCCATCTGTAGGTTGTAGGTTTCTGGAAAGTTACTCTAGTGTGTGGAACCCTTGTGGAATCTTATATATTGCCCTAGGTGTTCTTTAGGATTGATTGGAATGGCCCTGGTTGGAAGTGGGCAGGTAGCAAGGTCTACCTGAAGCTTGCATAAGAGCAACCTCCAGAGTAGCCTCTCGACTCTATTTGAACTCTCTCTCCCACTGATACTTTATTAATCTTTTCCCCCATTTGGTCAGGATGTAATTGTTGATCCCATGGTGCCAAGTCTGGATTCATCCCTGGGAGATTCATCCCTGGGAAATATATTTCATAAAAAGAAATAAAAGTCACACATTAAGGAGTAATTAAAATCAGAGTTTTCCTAATTACTTTTGTGTTTTCTGTAGGTGAATTTGAAAGGGAAACAGCTGTGATTCTGCTTCAGTCCTGCACATCTGGAGAGCCTCAGCATGGCAGTCATGGAGGACAGGTGGATTATTTTAAGTAATTTGCGGCTGAAGATGTAATAACAAACACAACTTCTGTTCTCATGGGCTACTGATATTCTCATACTTTCTCAAAGGAAACATGAATACGCAGTGAGGCTATCCTTCAGTTAATATGTTTAATACCGGTGATGTTCATGACCCTACAACTTGGAAATTTATACATAATCCCAGTGGTGGAAATGGAAATGATTTAACTTGGGAGCTTCACCTGCACCAGTGTTAAATTATCTGTAACCCACCTAAACATTTCCATCGGTGGACTCCATTTAATGTGTTCCCTTCCTCAGTACAAATACATGTACAATGCCATTTCATATACTTTTTTTGTTGTTTGTTTTTAAAAATATTTTTATTGAGAAATATCCACACAGAGTCCAATCATATTATACAATCAATGGTTCACAATACCATCACATACTCGTGTATTCTTCACCATGATCATTTTTAGAACATTTGCATCACTCCAGAAAAAGAAATAAATAGAAAAAAAGAGCTCATATATCCCATACTCCTTACCCATCCCTCTCATTGACCCACAGTATTTCAATATACCCAATTTTTACCCTTTATATCCCCCATTATTTATTTATTTTTATCCTTAATTTTTTACTCATCTTTCCATAACTCTGCGTAAAAGAAGCACCTGGCACAAGGTTTTCACAATCGCACAGTCACATTCTAAAAGCTATATTGTTATACAATCATCTTCAAGAATCAAGGCTACTGGGACACAGTTCAACAGTTCTGAGTACTTCCCTCCAGCCACTCCAATACATTATAAACTAAAAAGGGAATATCTATATAATGCATAAGAATAATCTCCAAGAAAACCTCTCGACTCTGAAATATCTCTGCCACTGAAAATTTATTTTGCCTCATTTCTCTCTTACCCCTTTTGATCAAGAAGGTTTTCTCAATCCCTTGATGCCAGGTCCCAGTTCATCCCAGGAGTCATGGCCCACGTTGCCAGGGAGATTTACATCCCTGGGAGTCATGTCCCATGTAGGGTGGGAGGGCAGTGAGTTCACCTGCCAAGTTGGCTTAGAGAGAGAGGCCACATCTGAGCACATTATAGTTAGTCTATATGAGTGTGGCATAATATTTGTTTTTTTGTTTCTAACACTTCATTCAACATAGCATCCTTAGGGTTCATTCACCTAGTTGCACGCCTCACCACTTCATTTCTTCTTGCTGTGCTCAGTAGTCTGTTGTATATATACACCATAGTTCCTCCTTCCATTCCTCAGTTGGTGTATCCTTAGGCCACCTCCGTCTATTACAAACCACAAACACTGCCACCATAAACACCAGTGTGCAACTGTACATTCGTGACCCCACACTCAGTTCCTGTAGGTATATACCTAGCAACAGGGTTGCAAGATCATATAGCAACCGCACCCTTGGCCTCCTGTGGAGCCACCACTCTGCCCTCTAAGGGGCTGTACCTCTTGGCTTTCTTGAACATTTTTTTTTTTAATTTGCATATGGGCAGGAGGCACCAGGGATCGAACTCCAGACCTCCAGCACGGCAGGTCGGAGCTCTGCCTGCCGAGCCATGGCAGCCGCCCTCTTGGCTTTCTTACCAGCAGTGAATAGGTACATCTCTTTCTCCACATTTTCTCTAGCACTTGTCTCTCTTTCCTCATTTTTAAACAATTTTATTTGCACATTATACAATCCAACGTAAGTAAATAGCCATGCATTTGCCATCATAATCTATATGAAGATGTTTTCTTTTCTTCTGCATAGAATCCATAACCTTCCCCCATGCCCCCCCCACCTGTTGACATTTACTTTTGGCATAATGCCTTTGTTACATTCAGTGGAAGCATATTACAATGTTTCTGTTGACTATAGACCCTAGCTTGCATTGATTGTACTTTTTCTTGTATACCATTCATTTTCAACCCCTTGCGACTTTTTTTCTTATAAAGGCCCACATTTACTCAATCATACTTCCTGGGTTACTAATGTTCTGACCTAATGAAATTTCTCAGCAGTCCTCAGAAAATATTGAATATGGACCGCAAACCCAGGTCCTGATAGAAGCTGGTGGAGGCCCCTTTCACAAACACAGAGCTTCTCTGTAGATCAAATGAAGTTCCAACTAGGAGTTTGCAATGAGTCCTTAGCCCATGGCACGTGTTCAAGGTCACAGTGAGGAAGAAGCTAAACTGATCAAATCCTTCACAAGTCTCTGTTGCTTTAGGCATTAGGAAAACTCTTAATGATTGCTGGCTATGGATATTTTTGCTTGTGTATTTGTTTTTACTTCCATTTATGATCATCATTTATTCGAGTATAAAGGCAATATTCAAGTTTATAATGTCTTTAGTTGTAGCATCTTCTCCCTAGATTATAAAAAACAAAATAAGATTAAAAAGGTGTTTTGATGTATTTAGCTCTATGTTTAATAATTTTTTGAGGGGTGGGATGTACATTTATAAAGAAATTCATGAAATAGTTGGTTTTTATTTGCAGAACAGATCCCTCTGTGTAACTCTACACTGACATGAGTCTCCTTGTATCTCTGTGGCCTTATTCTTTTCTCAATACTGTTGATAAAAGCCTTCCTTTATTTTTGAAATGACACCATGCCCACCTTTTCTGCCTATCTAAACACTTATGTATTCCTTGATTCTTTGGAAATGTTATTTGGAAATAACATTTGGAAATATATTAATAAAGTTAATAGATTTACTATTAAAATTTAGAGAACAGGAAACAGTATAATGATAGAAACAGGATTTGAAAAAAATTTGCATCATTGAATAAAAATTTATACCTATTTGGTTATTGTGCAAGAGATAATATTGATCTTCAAACCTACAAAATTTAAGAAATACTTTAAAAATAGGTTCTTAAATGGTAATAAGATTTAATAAATTAGGAAATATTTATGATTATAGAATTTTAGAATTATAATTTAATTATAGAAAATATAATCTTTCCCAAAATTGTAAAAAATAATAATAAACAAGGTGAAAATAATTTCAGTACCATTTCTAGGAAACTTTTGGATTGTATAGGTTGGGTAGAATATAAGGAATTCACTCCTAAATACACAAGAAAGTAAAAAAATTTTCCACAAGCCTAAACAAAGAATACATTGAAATCCATGTGCTAGAACTGTGATAGGCCTGAGGGGATTTGCTAGTCCTAGGAACCAAGGATTCCAGTAGAAATAATTATGAATTTACTGTAACTAGAGCTGATATTCAGTTGGCATACCTTCTGACTGCTCAATTTCTATGCGTGTGAATTGCTAAATACTTTTGAAAAACTCCATGACTATAAACAAAGAAGAAATGGATAAATTTAATTAATTAATTAATTTAAATAAGTCCCAAATGGTTTGGAGTTGGGTTCTACCAAGGATTCAAGGAATGGATATTCACTCTTATATATTGTTTCCAAAGCATAAAAAGTATAGGAGGGCGGGCCACAGTGGACCAGTGGCAAAGTTCTCGCCTGGATGCTGGAGACCCAGGTTTGATTCTTGGTGCCTGGCTATGTTAAAAAAAAAAATGTAACTCATATTATCAGGCTAGTAATTGTTTGTACTAAGGAAGGATAAGGACCATCTGAGAAAGGAAAAATGTGGGGTAATCTCATCATGAACAGAGATGCAAACCCAATGTAAATAAAATAAAATATATGTTGAAGCATATAAAATTGCCAATATTAGGCCAATTTGGATCTACAAAAATGGGAATTTTATATGGTCTAACCTAATTTTATAAGACCAACTCTAGTAATGTATTAAAATATATATTATGACCAAATTAAATTTATCCCAATAGTGCAAAATTATTTAATATTATAAATAATTCCAAGTTAATTTACCACATTAACAAATTAGGAGAAAAACTTCCAGATCATCAAATGCAATAAAAGCATTTGATATTTATTTTTCAATAGAAAGTATTTTTAAAACTTCAGAAAAATTACTATCTGATAGGTGAAACATTAGATGTAGTCCATTTTAAGTAATTAGTAATATATTTATTCAATATGTTCTGAGGTTTTAGGTGAACAGTAAAATAATAAAAAGAAATAAAAGGTATAAGAACTAGGGAAAATTATTTCCTATATGATAAGATGATTTACATATAACATCTAGGAGGATCTATATAAATTATTAAAATTAGTGAGCAAGTTCAACAAAACTGTTAAACACACAATCAAAATACAAGTCAATTGATTTCCTATACATTAGCAACAAACTATTAGAATATATAACAAAAAGCTATTTACACAAAACTATAAAGTAATATCTAGGAGGAAAATCTAACAAAGAATGTTCAAGACTATGTAGAGAAAATTATAAAGCATTTTAGGATGACATAAAGGAGGGCCTAAATAAATGGAAAGATATACCATTTTCATGGAACTGAAGATTCATTATCCTAAACATGTCAATTCTTTCCAAATTAACTTATAAATGTCATGTAATTTCAATCAAAATCTCAAAAGACTATTTGTGAACCTTGAAAGCCTCACTAAAAAAAAATGTGGACGTGTAAAAGGCCAAGGACAGCCAAAAAAATTGTGGAACAAAAGGGTGATGAATCAAAACAAAACTATAATAATTAGAACACTGTGGCTATGGAGTAGGAATAGAAAAAGAGAGACCAAAGGACAGAAGAAAGAGACCTAAGCAAATACAAAAACCTGACAGGTGGCATTGCTAATCTGGCCAAGGGGTTGGAAGACCAGACAAGATTGTCAAAATGGTCAAAATAGTCCTCTTGAGCCAAGCCACACTAAATAAATACTGTTCTTCCAGGTAAGCGAACTATTACCAACTCCCTAGTAAGGAGAAATTGTGGGCAAAACAATGAACTGATACTCTTACAGAACCAAATGCAGTCTAGAAGGCTGGGGAGGAAGAGCAGAAAATAGAAATCTAGAAGAACGAGGGGTGGAGGAGGAAGCAGATCTGAGTTGGGGGAAGGAGATGTTTTAAATCAGATGAGAGTTGAGTGATGTGATTATTAGACTGTACTGGGCTTTATATTATCTACGAATAACAGGGACAGTTTTGGAAGCTCTTTGAAAGTCAGGAAAAGAGCAAGCTGATATACTGGGTATGAAGGAGAAAAGGGGAAAAATGGTTTTTTGCTTTTATCTTACTGAACCCAGCTCCTTTGATAAGCTGATTACATCACTCTAATTACATAGTGCCGATTTTCAGTTATTTTAAGTGTTCTCATTTGGTTTAGAGGACAGGCTTTTAGTCAAGATCCAGAGGGTGCCACTTCCCTGGAGGAGCGGCTTTGGCCAGTTCCCCAGTGTTTGCCCTCTACAGAGCAGATTTCCATTTAGAATAAGCCATCTGAGACTCTAAAACTAGGTCCCTCATCTGGTGGGTATTAATCATCTTTATTTTCTGACAATTATACATTTAAAATGATTTTTTATACTTGTGACACAAGCAAATTTCTTTTACACTATAGAGATGTTGGGGATTACATAAGAATATATGAAATGTGCCACACCTAGAATACAGTATTACCCAAATAAAATGTCCAGTGTATTTATTTTCTATCTGCATACATATTTCCTTATTCATCAGGAAAAGTCATCTCCAAACATCTTATTATATACCAATATTCATAGCATTATTCACAATACCCATGAGTTGGAAACAATCCAAGCATCTATCAACAGATGAATGGATAAACAAAATGTGGTACATATATACAATGGAATATTGTTTAGCTATAAAAAGAAATTAAGTTCTGGTACATACTACAACATGGATGGAAACTTGAAGACTTTAATTGCGTGAAAAGAGCCAGACACTAATGAACAAAGACTGTGATTCCACTTATATGAAATATCAAACAGGCAAAACATAGTCAGAAAATTAATTAGAGGTTACCAGGGGGCCCAGGGGGAGGGAGGAAGGAAATGGGCAGTTACTGTTTAATAGGTACAATCTGTTTGGGATAATGACAAGATTTTTGTAATGATAGCATAACTTTGTGAATACAATTCATACCACTTAAATGCACCCTTAAAAATGGTTAAAATGTGGTGTTTTTTGTTGTTACCACAATAAAAAATAATTGTATATAAATAATTATATATATATATATCCCATTTCTGATCCTATAGCCCTGAACTCCACTTATCAAAATGCTGTCTTGCTAGCCATCAGACTCCACTGTCCCCAGGGTTACTGCCCCAGTTATTTCTCTGAATAGCTCTGCAAACCCAGAGGACTTAGAGAAAGCACAGAAACATCTTGAGCCAGGCCACCCTATGCACCAATCCAAGTAAGCACCAGTGCTCCAAGTGGCCAACATGACCAAGTCTGGACACTAGACATACAGCCGAATCAGACCATTGCCTGTAAAAAAGGTATTATCCAAGATCTATATAAAGCAGAATCTTTTATTCAGTAGGAACTAACTGGGACCTGGCAGGTGGCTCTGGCTTCCCCACTTCTGCTCTGAGATGGGAGCGGTGGGCAGGATCTCATCTTTGAGTTCCATGATGCTCACATGGTCAGGCAGGGGCCTCTTAGAACACACCTCACCACTGGAGGCCCAGGGCAGCTTGGTCTTCACTTTGCAGCCTGGCACACCCTGTCTGAGCAGCGCATGGCACATGGCAGTATCAACATGGCAATTAATCGGATCGCCACCGCGGATGATTAGGCAGCCCTAGACACCGCCACCAGGCAACCCTCAGCCCCTCCCTGCATGATGAATGCAGCACACCATCGCCGGCGCCCCGCACAACAAGCTGAGTCTCTGCCTGGGCAAGGGCATGGGGACCCCTTGCGGCACCCCTTTTCAGGGTAAAGCTCTCCCCTGCGCTCAGGGAAGGCAAACCTCTTCTCAACCCCAGGAACGTGCTAGGTCGTCGTGGCCAGAATAATGACTTCTGACCTGGTGGGTGTAACTCAACCTCAACTCCTGGGTAGCGTCTTCTGCGAGCTCCCAGGTGAGACACTCATTGGCTTTGAAATGCCATCAGAGACAAACTTCCTCTTCTGGGAAATCTGCATTGCCCCGGTGCATGCCAAAAGGAATGGTTGATGGGTGTTAATCTAACAGGTGGATGAAAGCTTGGATTTTAGAGCACTCTTCTTCCCACAGACATGGTCACAGAATTTAAAATATTAACAGAGGTAGGAGAGAATTAACCACCCTTGTTCACCTCTGCTAACTTGGGGGGATGAACAGGCTCTGCGTCTAGGCACTGGAACCAGCTGAGCCTATGGGTCATTGTTCTAGTTCACTAACTACTGGAATGTGATATACCAGAAACAGAAAGGATATTGTCATGGTCAGGAGCATGTGTCAACTTGGCCAAGTGGTGGTACGTTTGTCTGGTTGGGCAAGTGCTGGCCTGTCTGTTGCAATGAGGGCATTTCATAAAATTAGATCATGATCACGTCAGCTGCATCCACAGCTGATTCCATCTGTAATCAGCCAAAGGGGAGTGTCTTCTGCGATGAGTGATGCTAAATCTAATCACAGGAAGCCTTTTAAGGAGGATTCAGAAGAGACAGGGTCTTCCGGTTTTGGCTGGCGAGCCTCTCCTGTGGAGTTCATCCAGACCCTCCATCGGAGTCGTCGGCTTCACAGCCTGCCCTGCGGATTTTGGACTCTGCATTCCCGCGGTCACATGAGACACTTTTATAAATTTTATATTTGCGAGTGTTCCCTGTTGATTCTGTTTCTCTAGAGAACCCTTACTAATACAGCTATTAAAAAGGAGAATTTATTAAGTTGTATATTTACAGTTCTTAGGCCATGAAAATGTCCAAATTAAGTCACCAACAAGAGGTTACCTTCATTCAAGAAAAGTCAATGGAGTTTGGGGTTTCTCCCTCAGCTGGAAGGGCACATGACAAGGTCTGTTAGCTTTCTCTCCCAGGCTTCTTGTTTCATGAAGCTCCCCTGGGGGTGTTTTCCTTCTCCATCTCCAAAGGTCTCAGGTTGCATGGGCTCTCATGGCTCTTTGCAAAATGGTTCCCTCCTAAAGGGCTTCCCATCTTGAATGGGTGGAGACATATCTCCATGGAAATCATCTAACCAAAAGTTATCACCCACTGTTGGGCGTGTCACATCTCCTTGGAAACAAACAAAAAGATTTCACCCAGCAATATTGAATGAGGATTGAAGGACATGGCTTTTTTGGGGTACACAAGATTCAAACTGGCATAGTCATGGAACTCCCCATTGCAAGTTAACTTATTTGGACATTTAGGGCATCTTTTACCATCAGTTTAATCTTAGAGGATATACCAGTGGGTTGCATTGCTCAAAGAAATGTGTGCAACATTTAATTTATTGAGTTGTTTTTACAGTTGAGGTATTTTGTTGTGTCTGCTTTAAATTTTTTTCATGCAAAAGTTATTGCAGCTATGCAGTATAATGGAAACATATTTCCATTATAGAACTGTGAGGTCTCCATCACGTGTTTGTCTTTTGATGGATTGGCAACTATTTCTTGAGAACAATCTTGAAACAGCCTTCAAGGACTCTCTCAACTCATGACTGAGTACAGGTACAGTGGTTTCCATTCAAACATATATCTCATGCTTTTCAAATTTATTAAGAAAATTTTTCCATTTTACTGTGAATGATTGCTAAGGCATCTGTTTCTACACTTAATTGGGAATACAGCTTTTGTTTAAGGGGTGTAATACTAAACTTGCTGCCAATCAAAATGTATTGATTCTGTTTAGAGAAGTAGTACTTGTAGAGAATTGCTTGAAATATATGTACTCCAAATATCTCTCAAGACGAGTGGTTCTCAAACTAGTGGCCATAACCACTGCTTGAGTACTTGTTAAAATGCAGATTTCTGGACAACATCCCTAGAGTTTGTGATTCTGAAAGTTCTGATACAGGAGTCCGCAGATCACACTGAAATAATTTTAAACAAAAGATTTAAGATATAGATACCTTAATCTTTAATACAGATTCCAGGCATTCATCATACTGGATCAGGATTTATCTAACAAATATTTGAGTGCCCAGGAATATGCAATCTAAAAAGCCTCACAGCTGATAGTGATGCATAGCCAAAATTAGGAACCACTGGTTTAAGACACTTATCAAGATTAAGCCACACCAGGACCATGAAGCTAGACAGAATTGTATTGTCTGCATGCACCTGAGTGAAAACCTGCTGGCCTCCCCCTAGTGCATTGTATGTGTCCCTAAGGAAACAGTTTAGGTAACAAGAGTTGCCTGGGAAGCTTTTTTCCATTAGAAGACAAGATATGCTTTATAAATATTTAGATATTTGATCAATATACACTTAATGTTGTCATAAGGTAGATAATAAAAATTCAGGTTTATTTATTTTTTCTCAAATGGCTTGCTCGTGTCCCTAAATTATTTGCTAGGTAAGCTACCACTTTACTAATGATTTGAAATGGCATGATTATCATTTATTGATTGTATGTTTGTATTTTTCTGATCCTGGACTGTCCACATGGTCTTATTTATCTATCAGTCTATACCTGCTCTACTACAGCAAATGCATTTTCATATTTGGTTGGAGAAATCCTCTTAGTCACCTTATTTCCCCCAGATTTTTATGTTATTTTTTTCCCCTAGAATTTCCATGCTATTCTTACCATGATGAAATCATGAAGCTTTTTCCAAGTTGTAAGAATGAATATGGTTAAGATTTTGATTAATAATATGTTGTTGGATTTAAAGGGTAATTTAGGGAATGTGTCAGGGATCCTCAAGATTATTTTTAGATGATTTATTAGAACAAAGGAATACGAAGCAAAATCAGCAAAGGGAAAAAGCACGTGGGATAAAGGCCAGAGAAAACTAGATGCAAGCTTCTGAAGGTCTTCTCCCCCAGGACACAATTAGTTCCCCCAGCAACTATTTGTGACAACATGTGTGAAATGTTGTCTATCTGAGAAGTTCATTAGAGACTCAGTGTCCAGCATTTTTGTTTGAGCTAGACATTTAAGCACCATCTACCTGCCAAGGCATCAAAATTCCAGACTCCCAGAAGGAAAGCACATGCTTAGCATAAACCACATTGTTTGCACAACCAATTTAAGCTAGGGCCAACTTTTAAATCTGGACTTCCAAAAATTCTTTTCTGCACAGAGAGAAATAAGATCTTTATAATAATGAGGTTTTCTAATCCTACTAATGCACAACTCTCCATTTACGTGTCTTTTAAGTCCCGTAGTGGAAGCTTGTACTTTTCTTCATGTAGGTCCTGCATATTTATTACATTTATTCCTAGGCAATACTACTATATGTTCTCAATATTGTAGTTTTCCAAGGTTTTGTGATGACCATTTCACACTTTGCCTCTCTCCTTAAGTCTTTACACCTCCTCTCCCTTCTCTCTCTCTCCACTTCGCTGAGAACACAGAAGTAGAAGAGAAACTTTCTTGTTTTCTATCATACAATTTATGTACCTACTAGCCTCTGTTTCTCTCCACTTTAATTTCCCTCTTTTTGTCATCTTTTTGTTTGTTATTGAGGTATTATTTACATATGTTAAAATTCACCAATTTTTAGTATACAGTTTGATGAATTTTGGTAATTGCACACAGTCTTGTAACGATCACCATAATAAAGATATAGAGCAATTCATTATCCTAAGATGTTTCCTTGTGCCCTTATGCACTTGATCTCCTCCTTTCCCCCTGCCACAGTCAACCACTGGTCTGCTTTCTGCCACTATACTTTTGTGTTTTCTAGAATTTCATATGAATGGCTCGTATGGAACATTTCCTTTTGACATCTTTCACTTGTTATAATGTTTTGAGATTCATCTATGTTGCTCTTGTATGTTAATATTTCCCTATCTAATTCTGAATATAACATAGTTTGTCCATTCAGTTGATAAATATTTGGGTTGCTTCCAGCTTGGGGCAATTATGAATAATGTTGTATGAATATTTACATATACATGCCTGTGTTGATATGTTTATATTTCTCCAGAGTGGAATTGTTAGATCATATGGTGTTTGTTTAGGGTGATAAAGTACTGTCACACTGTTTCCCAAAAAGGCAGTACTGTGTGCATTCTTACAGTAATTATATGAGGTTTGTTACTCTTCATTCTTGCCAACACTTGCTTGGTCATTCTTTTTCATTTTTGTCATGTTAGCAGATATGTAATTGCATCTCATTGTGCTTTTTATATTTCTCTGATGTATAGTGATGTTGAAAATCTTTTTTTGGACTAGCTGACCATTCTTGTATTTTTTTTATATAAAGTGTCTCTACAAATCCTTGCCCATCATTTATTGGATTGTCTTTTTCTTATTGAATTGTAAGTTTTTTTTAATATATTCTGTATATAAGCCCTTTGTCATATGTCATATCTCAAAAATTTTCTCTCAGTCTGTGGCTTGTTTTTTTCCTCACCAATAACAAAAGCTTTATTGATTTTATTTTTTTTCAGTTAGTTTGTGCTTTTTTATCCTTTATGAGAAATCTTTGCTTAAAATTCAACTTTGCCAATGTTTTCTTTTATGTCTACTTCGAGAAGTTTAATAATTTTAGCTCTTGCATAAAGTGTCTGGTCCCATTTGAATTAATTTTTGTGTATAATGTGAAGTAAAGTTGAGGTTCTTTCTATTCGCTGTCATGGTTAGGGACATGTGTCAACTTGGCCAAGTTGTGGTACCTGTTTATCTGATTGGGCAAGCGCTGGCCTGTCTGTTGCAATGAGGACATTTCATAGGATTAGGTCATGATCACGTCAGCTGCATCCACAGCTGATTACATTTGTAATCAGCCAAAGGGGAGTGTCTTCTGTAATTAGTGATGCTAAATCTAATCATGGGAAGCCTTTTAAGGAGGACTCAGAGGAGACAGATTCCATTCCTGCTTTGGCTGGTGAGCCTCTCCTGTGAAGTTCATCCAGACCCTCCATCGGAGTTGTCGCCTTCATAGCCTGCCCTGTGGATTTTGGACTCTGCATTCCTGCGGTCATGTGAGACACTTTTATAAATTTTATATTTGCAAGTGTTCCCTGTTGATTCTGTATCTCTAGAGAACCCTAACTGATACATTCCCCTAGAGATATCCAGTTGTTTCAGTGCCATTCGCTGGAAAGACTTCTCAGTTGAATAATTCGCTGCTTTGTTGAAGGTCAATTATCCTACCATTTGAACTGGCAATCCCACTCCTTGGTATATATGCAAAAAGAGTGAAAACAGAGTCGCAGACACATGTACACCAATGTTTATAGCACTGTTCTAGTTTGCTAGCTGTCGGAATGCAATATATTAGAAATGGAATGGCTTTTAAAAAGGGGAATTTAATAAGTTGCTAGTTTACAGTTTTAAGGCCGAGATAGTGTCCCAATTAAAGTAAGTCTATAGAAATGTCCAATCAAAGGCATCCAGGGAAAGAAACCTTGGTTCAAGAAGGCTGATGACTTTCAGGGTTTCTCTCGCAAGTGAGAAGGCACATGGTGAACATAGTCAAGGTGTCTCTCTCATCTGGAAAGGCATATGGTGAACATGGTGTCATCTGCTAGCTGTCTCTCCTGGCTTCCTGTTTCATGAAGCTCCCTGGGAGGCATTTTCCTTCTTCATCTCCAAAAATCGCTGGCTGATGGACTCTCTGCTTCTCGTGGCTACATCATTCTGCTCTCTCAAAATCTCTTGCATTCTCCAAAATGTTTCCTCTTTTATAGCATTCCAATAAAGTAATCAAGACCCACCAGGAATGGAGGAAGATATGTCTCCAGCTAATCCAGCTTAACAACCACTCTTGATTGAGTCACATCTCCAGGGAGATGATCTAATTACAGTTTCAAATATACAGTACCAAATAGGGATTAGAAGAAATGGCTGCCTTTGCAAAAAGGAATTAGGATTAAAACATGGCTTTTTTAGGATATAGACATCCTTTCAAACCAGCACAAGCACCGTTAATCTTAATAGCCAAAAGTTGGAAACAGCACAAGTGTCCATCAACAGATGAATGGATAAACAAAACATGGTACATACACACACAATGAAGTTATGAGACATGGTGCAACATGGAAGAAACTTGAAAACATTATGCTCAGTGAAATAAGCAAACACATAAAGACAAAAATTGTATGCTATCACTTATAAGAGATGACTAGAAATAGCAAATTTGTAGAGATAGAAGGTAGATTAGTGATTACCAGAGAAGACAAGGGTTTAAGAAACCATTGCCTAATACAAAGTCCTGAAGATTCTTCCCGAGATTTTCTTTGAGGAGTTTTAGGGTTTTGATTCTTTTGTTTAGATCTTTGATCCTTTTGAGTTAACTTTTTTATATGGTGTAAGGTTTTTTTATGGTGTAAGGCCCATCTTCATTCTTTTGCACATGTATACCCTGTTTTCCAACACCGTTTGTTGGAGAGACTATTCTGTCCCAATTGAGTAGAGTCACCACCTTTGCCAAAAATCAATTGACCATTCATGTGAGGGTTTGTTTCTGAATTTTCAATTTGGTTTCTTTGACCTATGTGACTGTCCTGTGTCACCACCATGCTGTATTGATTACTGTAGCTTGTAATAAGTTTTAAAAGTTGAATGTGTAAGCCCATCAACTTTGTTCTTTTTCAAGATGGTTTTGGCTAATTGGGACCTCTTATCCTTAGATAAAAATTGGGTGGCTGGTTTTTCCATTCCTGCATAGAAGGCTATTGTAATTTTGGTTGAGTAGGATTATGTCGAATCTGTAAAACAGTTTGGGTAGAACTGACATCTTAATGATATTTTGCTTTCTAATCCATGAGCAAAGAATGTCTTTCCATTTATCTAGGTTCTTTGATTTCTTTTAGCAATGTTACGTAGTTTTCTATGTACAAATCTTTTACATCCTTGAATGAACTTATTCCTAGTTATTTGATTCTTTAATTGCTATTGTAAATGAAATATTTTTCTTGATTTCCTTTTCAAATTGTTCATTATCAGGTATAGAAACACTACTGACTTTTTGGTGTTGACCTTGTACCATGCCATCTTGCTAAAGTGTGTTTCTTGTGGACAGCATAAAGTTGGGTCTTGGTTTTGTTTTGTTTTGTTCTTAACTCTCATCTGCCAGTATCTGCCTTTTGATTGAGTTGTTTGTTCTCTTCACATTTAATGTTGTTGATTTAGTTCAATTTATGTCTGCCATTTTACTTTTCACTTTATGTATGTCTCAGGTCTTTTACGTCCTTCTATTCCTCCTTTACTGCATTCTTTTGCATTAAGTGAATATTTTCTAGTTTACTGTTTTAATTCTTTTAATAATCTTTTACTATTTTTTGTTATTTGCTTTGCAGTTGCTCTACAGCTTACTATATACATCTTGACTTATTAGAATCTACTTCAGGTTTATAGTAACTTAATTTTAGTGAAATAGCAGAATTCCCTCTTTCTCCCTTTTAGTGATTTTATTGTTACACATATTACATTTATATATATCACAAACCAACATTGTATTTTATAATTATTACTTCATATAATTTTATGTCCTTAAAGGAATATGAGAAGAAAAGACAGTAAATATATATTTATAGCATTATAATTATAGCATAATTATATATATTATTATAAAATATAGCATTCTTCTTCAAGTTCACCAATTCTTTCCTCTGCCAGCTCATATCTTCAGTTGAACCTCTCTAGTGAGCTTTCAATTCACTTATTGTACTTTTCAACTCCAGAATTTCCACTCATTCCTTTTGTAATTACTATCTCTTTATTGACATCATCTATTTGATGAGAAATTGTCATCATACCTTTCCCTTTATTGATACTTTTGATTTTCTAGCCTTCTTGTCAGCCACTTCTCATTCTTCCCTGTTTCTGAAGATTAGAGTTACCACTGGGTATCATTTCCTTACGCCATTGCAGCTTTGCCTTTACCCACCCCCTTTGTGTGGCAATTAGCAAAATATTATATTTCTATATTTTATAGGCTCAAAAACATAACTTTATACATATTGTTTTATACAATTGCCCTTTAAATCAGTTAAAAGAAGAAAGGAAAGGAAATATGCACTTGTAATGTCTTTTATAATCATATAGTCACCTTAACTAGTGTTTTTTTGTTTTTATTTCTCTGTGGATTAGAATTAATTTCAGCCTGAATAACTTCCTTTAGTGTTTCTTATAAGGCAATTCTGCTAGCAACAAAGATTTATTTGGGAATGTTTATTTTGGAATGTCTTTATGTCACCTTCATTTATGAAAGATAGCTAGCTGGATATAAGATTCTTGTTTAACTGTTTTTTTCTTTCACCAATTTGAAAATATCTTCTCACAGACTTCTAGCTTCCATTGTTCCTGATGAGAAGTCAGCTATCAACTTTATTGGGATCTCCTTGTATGTGATGACTCATTTTATCTTGCTGCTTCCAAGATTTTCTTTCTATTTTTGTCTTTCGGACAACATTTACTATGTTGGGTCAGTGTACGGATCCCTTTGGATTTATCCTACTAGAAGTTCATTGAGTTTCTTGGATTGGTACTTTATGTGTTCATCAAATTTGGAATGTTTTCAGCTATTATTTCTTCAAAAAATGTAGCCACTCTTTTGTTATTTCTTTTTCTTCTGATCCTCCTGCTACATGAATGTTGGTGTGCTTAATGGTGGCCCACATTTCTCTGACGCTCAGTTATATTACATCATTCTTTTTTCTGTCTTTTTTTCAGATTGTATGATCTGTATGGATTCTTCTTCAAGTTCACCATTTCTTTCTTCTGCCAGCTCAAATCTCCAGTTGAACCTCTCTAGTGAGCTTTCAATTCACTTATTGTACTTTTCAACTCCAGAATTTCCATTCGTTCTTTTCATGATTACTATCTCTTTACTGACATTGTCTATTTGATGAGAAATTGTCATCAGACCTTTCTCTTTATTGATACTTTTGATTTTCCTTTTAAGTCTTAGAAATTACATTGAAATAGATATTCTTTATGATATACAGAATTTATAGAGACCTTAAAATAATTAGGAATAGTTAGTGAATTTTTAAAAATATCATTTCAGTGTAAATTGAGATGATGGTATATTTATCTCCTTTGTTCTACAGATATGATAACATATTAATAGACTTTAATACCGTACAGTCTTGGGCTTCTGGAATTAACCCTATTCAGTAATGAGTTATTCTATTAAAATATCTATTTATTCAATTCATTTAATGTTGCTATTAATCCCCAAATTCCTTTCTCAACACTTTTATCCTGTGTAGACTTTTTCCACTTCACCTTTGTGTCTCATATATATACCTACCGTCAGTAACTGACAATTTTGAGGCCAAGGGCTATGTTTTGAATTTAGTGTCACACACGTAAAATATATCTTGAACAAGAGAATTTATTTCAATCTGTGACTTGAACATTAAGGCATGGATACAGGAAAGATATAAAAGGGAAAGTGAAAACCATGCTGACTAGTAACATGGGATACAGATGAAAGATTTATTCCATTCATAAGTGCAACTTTCCCTTTGGCTACTTTACTGAAAAGTTCCAGAGTTCTGTTGTCTTGTCACATCTCAAGCTCTTTTGGAGTGACTTGCATGCGCTGGTGTCTGGTAGTCACCTACTGAGGTTGCAGCATCAGTGGACACACCTCACATGGTCATGCGCAGCTATTTGTGGTGGTGGTGCGGGGTCTTGGGATTTCCAAATTACTTTATTGGAAGGAATGGTACAAAGAAAGAGCTTAGTGGATGTTCCCATACAATGTATAGTAAAGGTAAAATACCCGACATGTCTGCCCTGCTTTGGTGACTATGGAAGTCACCCTGGTAGCCATGTGGGAGCCAGCCTAAGGCTTAGCTCTTCTCATCACTGTTTCTGATCCTGAGACATGGTGGGTTGGGTGCTGGTTCTGAGCATCCACTAGCAAAGGTGGGGAGTGGTTGGCGGGGGCAGGTTCCATCCAAACACTTTAGAAACAAGAAACCATGCTGACTGCAAAGATGCCAGACCAAGAGAAGCTGTTCTTAAAAGCTGTGGGATGAACGTATGCCAAATAATGGGCTTGGGTGTCTGCAGGAAGAGCTGTATTGGTCTGGTTTCTAAATGTTTTCAGTATCTGTACAGCTTCTGGAAGTAAACTGTTAGAGAATAATTGGCTGAGTTGCCTGGAAAAACAAGGTTGTGGCTATTTTGAATCACAGTGACATTTGAAAATGAAATGAATGGTTTATAGTTGTTCTGAGGCAGTGTTCCCAGTAGAGTTTTCTGTCACTTTTAGGCAAAGGCTGCATCCATTCTGACTGGGGGAGGAAGCAGAGATTTGCACAGAAGTTGAGGGCATGAGCTTGGTATTTTGAGTCAAGTGGTTAAGAAATTTAAAAATAAAAGTAGGTTTTGGGAGGGGCCAGACTTCAAGTAGAGATATAAATGAAGCTGATCTGGATAGAACTAACATAAACCAGAATAAAGAAAATAATCCTTTACCAGATGATATAGTCCACATTTTAAAACTTCTACTTCTGTGTGAGACCAAAAGGAGATATATTTATTTTGTGCAAAATTTATGTTTTGGGTAGTGCATTACCTAACTTAACTTGTATAGTCACTTCAGCTGAACGCCAAAGTACATGGAATCTTGAACAGGGTGTGAGATTTTATGGGTTTGTCCAGGTTAATGTGATGCCCCGATATATCCCAGAGTAATTTGGGCAGTGAATAAAGAAGCATTTACAAAAATCCACTTGGGGAACTGAGTAGAAAGGAGGAAATATTTAACTATCTCCATTTGAAGAATTTCTGATATTCTCACAAGCAGTGGGGACAGCCAAATCAATAGGCCGAGCCCTCAATTTTGGGTTTACCCTTATGAAACTTATTCCTGCAGAGGAGAAGCTAAGCCTACTTAAAATTAGGCCTAAATCACCCTAGAGAACCTCTTTTATTGCTCAGTTGTGGCCACTCTCTCTCCTAAGCCAACTTGGCAGGTGAACTCACTGCCCTCCCCACTACATGAGACCTGACTCCCAGGGGTGCAAATCTCCCTGGCAACATGGGAAAGAACTCCCAGGATGAGCTGGGAGCTGGCATCAAGGGATTGAGAAAGCCTTCTTGATGAAAAGGGAGAAGAGAGAAATGAGACAAAATAAAGTTTCAGTGGCTGAGAGATTTCAAACGCAGTTGAGAGATTATCCTGGAGGTTATTCGTATCTAGATACCCATTTTTGTTTATGGTGTACTGGAGTGGATGGAGGGAAGTACCTGCAACTATTGAGCTGTGTTCCAGTAGCCTTGATTCTTGAAGACGATTATATAAAGATATAACTTTTACAATGTGACTGTGTGATTGTGAAAACCTTTTATCCAGGGTATGGGCAGATGAGTAAAAAAATATGGATAATAAGTAAGTAAATAATAGGGGGGATAAAGGATAAAATAAATTGGGTCTATGGGAATACTAGGTGGTCAATGAGAGGGACGGTTAAGGGGTATGAGTTAAGAGGAGGTTTAGATTTCTTATTTGGTGAGGGTGTGTTTATTGGCTTTCTTTCTCTTGGGAACAATGAAATTATCTAAAATTGAGAATGTTGATGGACTGTGGACTTTGGGCACTATACATGCTACCCGGTGAATGCAGGTGACTGAAGATGCACAGAGAAGTAGATTGGTGAATTATGGTGTGTCCTTATGAAGGAAGGTTATGCTGCTACAAAAAGGAACAAAGTAGTGAGGCATGCAACAATGTGAATAAATATGTGGGACATTTGGTGAGACAGAATAAGCCAGAAAGAAAAGAACAACAATGGTATGGTCACCTTTAGAAAATGCTTCTAAGAAAACAGGGGCCTAGATTGTAAGCTTTTAGAGCAGACACATTAAGTCCAGAGTGGTGATTAGTATTTCTGGATTTCAAGTGGCTGTTTTATATGCATAACCTGATATTTAGAGATAAGAATGAAGCCAAACAAGTTGGGGTTAAAATAATCCAGAACACAGGGGTAGGAAGACAGTGTCTATGTTTTAGACCCACACATACTCTTTGAGACCAAAGGAAGAAAGGTTTATTTGGTCTGAAACTGAAATTTTATGTAGCGCATAATCAAACTCAACCTATCTGTATAGAACAATTAAAACACAGGGAGCCCAGAATAAGAAAGAGGTCCTTTACTTCTGTATAGATTATTGTAATGCCTGAATACATCCTAGAATATATTAAGCAGATAATCAAAAAGTATTGGCAAAGTCCTTTGAGGAATGGGAGAAAGAATATGGAACTAGTAAACCTTACCATCAGGGAATCCCCTGATACTGTGTCAAACTTTAGGGACACCCAAATCAATAGGTCATGCCCTCAATCATGAGGCTTACTCTTGTGAAGCTTATGTAGTAGCGGAGAAGCTTAGACTACCTATAGGTATGCCTAAGAGTTACTTCTGGAGGACCTCTGTTGTTGCTTAGATGTGGCCTCACTCTCTCTAAGCCCAACTTGGCAAGTGAAATCATTGTCCTTCTCCCTACGTGGGACATGACATCCAGCGTGAAAGTGTCCCTGGCGATGTGGAAGATGACTCCCAAGGATGAATCCATCCCGGGCACCATGGGATGAACAATTCCATCCTGGCCAAAAAGGGGAAAAGGAGCATATATAATAAAGTATCAGTGGCAGAGAGAGTTCAAATAGAATTGAGAGGTTTTTCTGGAGATTGCTCTTACACAAGCTTCAGTTAGACTTTGCTACCTATTATAACCTACCAACCCCCAACTAGGACCATTTCAGCCAATCCTAAAGAATACCTAGGGCAATATATATAAGATTTCACAAGGATTCCATGTAATAGTGTAACTTTCTAGAAACCTACAGCCTCCAGATGGGTCCCTGGTCCAGGTAAGTCCTGAAACCTAGAGGGCGTACCCTCCCCAGAACATTAGATAATTCCATCTCCCTACCCCATATCAGTGACAGACCCTTCCAATATCAAAAAGTTAGAATGACTATAGCCCACACATCCCTAAAGAGAGGGATGGAAAGATCAAAGGTGATGGTGGAGTTATACAAAGAAGATAGGATTTAACAAATGAATATAAATGCTGAATCATTAAACTGATATCTCTTTTAGTCTCCAGTATCTTAGAGCAGCTAGAAGTAAAAACCTAAAAGTAATCCATGTCAAACTCTGATGTTCTACAACTAATTGTGGTGCTGTGCTTTGAAATTTATTGCTTTTTTGTATATATGTTATTTTTTCACAAAAAAAGAAGGGAAAAAATTCGATTGTGATGATAAAAAATATTTAAGCCTTCTAGCCTCCTATATTCTGGAGCAGCTAGAAGGAAAAATCTGAGATGATGGTATGGTTGCTCATGACAAACTCTGGGATCTGTCCTGTGACTACTTGTTGAAGAGTGCTTTGAAAACTATTGCTTTTTTCTTCCTTTGCTTTGTATATATGTCATACTATACAATAAAAAAGTTAAAAAAATTCTATTGTAGTTTTTGCTTGGTGAGTGTAGAGTGCTTGTAAATAAAAATTAATTTTAAAAATTCTATTAAGCTTTAGCAGATACATGGCTTTTTTATTATTTTTAATATTTTTGTTATTTTATTATTTTGTTTATCATATCACCATCTTCGTGGTGGGCTAATTTCTGTTTATTAAATTGTCTGATCAGTTCAGTTGACAATGAGAATGGGTCAATGAACTGTAGACAGAGTTCTGCATATATCCTACCTTGATAATCTAGTTGGGCAAGTAAATATCTAAACCACATGATTTTTATTTTATAGATAACTCAAAAGAACATTCTTCAATAAGTCATTTTAGTATTTGAGTGCTCCAATAGTAATGAAATGTAGAAGAAAAAAATGCATGGAAAAACTATAGTTTCATAAATTACAGGTCAAATCTAACCCAAATGGTTATTTACCACTACTATGAAATTTGTTATATCTGAGTGTTTTGCAGGAAATTAGAACCATGTTTCTCTTTGTTTTAAAGGTCTGCAACAAAACTATCATGTACTAGAACAAGTTGGTGATTGGTGACTGTATGCATGAGACAAAAAGTTATCTGTATATATTTGCTAACATATCTACATCTAGAGAATCAGAATCTCCACAGGAAGTTCTGAGCCAATTATTTAAAAAGGCTCCTTTGATGATTCCTTCATATTTGGATTCTTTCCTGTTCTAGTTTGCTAGCTGCCAGAATGCAACACACCAGAGACAGATTGGCTTTTAATAAAAGGGGATTTATTTCATTAGTTCTTCAGAGGAAAGGCAGCTAACTTTCATCTGAGGTTCTTTCTTATGTGGGAAGGCTCAGGGTAATCTCTGCTGGCCTTCTCTCCAGGCCTCTGGGTTCCAACAACTTTCCCTGGGGTGATTCCTTTCTGTATCTGCAAAGGCCTGGGCTGAGCTGTGAGTGCTGAGATGAGGTATTGTTGTGCTCTCTCATTTAAGCACCAGCCAATTAAGTCAAATATCATTCATTGCAGCAGGCACTCCTCCTAGCCTACTGCAGATGTAATCAGCAACAGATGAGGTTCACATACCATTGGCTCATGTCCACAGCAACAGAACTAGGTGCCTTCACCTGGCCAAGGTAACAACTGAATTTAACTACCACACTTCCCAAAGCATATTTGGGAAATACCAAATTATGGTGGCGTGTATGTATGTGTGTGTGTGTGTGTGTGTGTGTGTGTGTGCATGCAAGTTATCTCTAAGATGTGTTATATCAGGTCATGTATGTGTAAAGTTTCTAGTTCTTATCAGAATAAAGTCACCTAGTAGGAATAATTGTTTTTGTTTGTTGTTTTTGGGAAGTGCATGGAAATTTTTAAGCTATTGCTACAATTTAATGTTATTTTTAGGAAATGAAGATTTTCACTTAAGTAAAAAGTTTCAAATAACTAAAACAAAAAAAAACCATGTTCAACTGAATTCAGTTTGACATGTATTGCCCTCTTTTCTTGATGCTTGGGACAAATCACTATGTTGTAATTATAGTATGATTCCTTTGCTCTTTATAGAATTTCACTTCTTGATTTGTATACTGTATTACGTTTAAATGGTATGTCAGCAAAAATACCAAATAGAAGCATTATCCTTTAAAAATTGCCAAGTAATGAGTATCTCCACTGGAAATTGGGTATGTAGCTTTAAAGTCTTAAAAGCTAGCTATCAGAATACTAGCTAGTTAAAACATCACCAGCAAAATCTTACACATAAAGATCAAAGTAAAATACCCAGAGTTCCTCTACTAGAATCCCATTGCAAGAAGACCTGCAAGCATTCTAGTAATAGGTAGAAAGTGCTTAGTCAAATATGTTTCTTTTTACCTCTCGAAAAAAAACAGGCATGTTATCAGTTGTGCCTGATATTTTCAGTGCACAAATTATTTTGTAGTCTATTTAGAGGAATTACTCTGTCAAGACCACTAGATTGCTATTTCTCACATGATTGCTGCGTGGTACAAATTGGTACCTGAGCAGCATGCTGGAGAGGTCCTGCCTTGCTCAAGGAAGTAAACCGTCTCATGGAATACACTTAGTTGTGTAATCAGCTGTAAAGTAGCAGTGATGTAAGGTCAACAATGAAAAGAAATAACATTTTGAGTGGCACTTTTACAAATTTTATGAATATTTGCACTTGCCCATAGTTCGGATTTCACTTCCTAGGCTGGAGGCTTTCAAAGGCTAGTAACAGTGTCTATGTTATAACAGCAGAAAAATTGGCTTTTTACAAAATCCTTCCGTGGGATCTGAGATTCTGGCCATCGATTTGCAATAAGGACAGTAAAATATTTATCATTGTCCTCTGTAAAATCAATTCTTGAAGTTCTGTGCAAGTGCTAGAGTATGTAATTGAGTACCCACACATTGTCCAGTTGGAGTGGATAGTCAGAAGAATTTGACCATTAATTTGCATAAATCATTGGAATAGTACCATTGGAGGGCTTGTCTCAATTGTCTTCTCTTGTGGAGAATTTAAATCATGTAGGATTATTTTTGTTGGCC
The DNA here is from genome assembly GCA_004026745.1 of Myrmecophaga tridactyla. Classification (NCBI taxonomy): domain Eukaryota; kingdom Metazoa; phylum Chordata; class Mammalia; order Pilosa; family Myrmecophagidae; genus Myrmecophaga; species Myrmecophaga tridactyla. The sequence continues at coordinate 97,388 of PVIY010002874.1, forward strand.
CTCTTCTGAATGGCATTTTTTTTTACTTTTTTAAATTAATTTTAAATTTTTAAAAAAATATATAACAACAAACAAACACAAACATTCTTAACATATGATCATTTGGTTCTACATATATAATCAATAATTCACAATATCATCACATAGTTGTGTATTCGTCATGATGATCATTTCTTAGAACATTTGCATCAACTCAGAAAAAGAAATAAAAAGACAACAGGAAAAAATTCATACATACCACACAACTTACTCCTCCCTTTCACTGATCACTAGCATTTCAATCTACTAAATTTATTTTAACATTTGTTCCCCTTATTATTTTTATGCCGTATGTTTTACTTGTCTGTTGATAAGGTAGATAAAAGGAGCATCAGACACAAGTTTTTCACAATCACACAGTCACACTGTGAAAGCTATATCATTATACAATCATCTTCAAGAAACATGGCTACTGGAACACAGCTCGACATTTTCAGGCAGTTCCCTCCAGCCTCTCCATTACATCTTGACTAACAAGGTGATATCTATTTAATGTGTAAGAATAACCTCCAGGATAACCTCTCGACTCTGGACTCTCTCAGCCCTTGACACTTTATTTAGTCTCATTTCACTCTTCCCCCTTTTGGTTGAGAAGGTTTTCTCAATCCCTCGATGCTGAATCTCAGCTCATTCTAGGATTTCTGTCCCATGTTGCCAGAAATGTCCACACCCTGGGAGTCATGTCCCATGTAGACAGGGGGAGGGTGGTGAGTTTGTCTGTTGTGTTGGCTGGAGAGAGAAGCCACATCTGAGCCTAATTTTATGTAGGCTTGACCTATCCTTGTGGGGTTAAATTTCACGTGAACAAACCCCAAGATTGGGGGCTCAGCCTATAGCTTTGGTTGTCCCCACTGCTTGTGAGAATATCAAGAATTCTCCACTTAAGGAAGTTGAATTTTCCCTCTTTCTCACCATTCCCCCAGGGGGCTTTTGAATGGCACTTTTAAAACATGTATTTTTTTGCTTCTGTTGGAACAGATTAATTTAGGACATATTGCCTCTCCACATTATGTAAGCCTCAGGATTGTACAAAATTTGATTACTCTTTGTGTAAAACTAAAGAGTTAATGAGGCTGTAGCTTTCTGGGAAGGAATAAAACCAGTTTGTCTTCTCCATTGCATGTTTCATTAAATAAATATTTGTGCATGTGTAAATCATTTATATGCATAAACATGACTTTTTTTTTCTGACAAAGCATCATAGCTGTATTCTGGGAGATAGTTGACAGAATCATCGAAGTTAGTCAATCCATAATTATTCCTTGTGTAAATGCGTTCAAAATGAATGTTAGATAATGAATAGTAGTTTTGACCATTTTTCGTACTGCTTCCAATGTGGCACCAGATATTTCACTGTGAAAAAGCAAACACATTTGAAATAAAGTAGATAGATCATCAGTTTAAATGATTAAATTATCATATTTTGAAATTAACTGAGAATAATCTTTAAGCAACCATTTCTTTAAAAAAATATTTTTCACAATTTCTGGTTTCAATCTACTTTTCGCTTTTATCTACTTTTATGCTTAAAAATAAAGCATATTGTTATTATTATTATTTTATTTATCTTTTTTTTTGTATGGGCAAGCACCAGGAATCAAACCCTGGTTTCTGGCATGGAAGACAAGATCTCTGCCTCATGGCCCAGCCTGTTTTTTATGATCACTTTGTGCACTATAAAGCGCTATCTTCTCTACATTGGTAGCCTCACCTTTGCTACTGTGAAAATTATTTTTTTGAAATCTATCATTTGTTGGTGAAATTTTAGAGAATACATGAAAGTGATTTTAGTTGTGTTGAATATTTATATCTGTAAGTACTTATTTTATCAAAAGTCTTTTAGAATGCCAAAGTTGAATGTATACTAAATGTGTAACAAATAGGCAAAGGTGAAAAGGAAGAGATATTTAACCGAAGTCTTCATATATATATATATACAACAATTACAAGAGTTATAAAATTCAATCATAAGTGGGTACCAAGCTAAGTGGATACCAAGAGATTGCTCCAATAATTGCAACGTTTAGAAGGATGTGATTTAAGATATTGTTGTCTCTGAAATGTTGGCCCATGTCCTAGTTGGGTTGAGCCTTTGCTTACCTACCACTGCAAAGATAATAGAGTCAACTCTGCAATCACCTTGTTTTAAAAAGGTAAAGGGAGAAAATTCAATTCAAATGTGGGACAACACCACAAAGGAACACATAAAGTTGATTTGGGAATCATAAACTATAATAAAATCAATAGTATTTTCCATCACTGGAATGGAAACATTTTAAATTGACAGAAGCAACTCTTTAAGAATGTATTTTTTTAACCGTTAAAGAATTTACCATGAGAAAGTGTGTGTATGCATATTGCGCAGTTTAGACTTTTAGACAGTTGGCTGCTTTTTGTTTCATTTTCAGTGTTGATGGTTGTTCTAGTTTGCTAGTTGCCGAAATGCAATATACAAGAAACAGAATGGATTTTATAAAGGGGAATTTAATAAGTTGCTAGTTTACAGTTCTAAGGCCAAGAAAATGCCCCAAATAAACAAGGCTATAGAAATGTCCAATCGCAGGCATCCAGGGAAAGATACCTTGATTCAAGAAGGCCGATGAAGTTCAGGGTTTCTTTCTCAACTGAGAAGGCTCATGGGGAACACAGTCAGGGCTTCTCTCTCAGCTGGAAGGGCACATGGTGAACATGGCATCATCTGCTAGCTTTCTCTCTTGGCTTCAGTTTCATGAAACTCCCCAAGAGGCGTCTTCCTACTTCATCTCTAAAGGTCGCTGGTTGTGGACACTCTGCTTCGTGGTGCTGCAGCAATCTCTGCTCTCCCCGAACTTCCTTCATTCTCCAAAATGTTTCCCCTTTTAAAGGATTTCAGAGATGTATCCAGACTCAGCCAAATGGGTGGAGACATGTTGTCACCTAATCCAGTTTAACAACCACTCTTAATTAAATCATATCTCCAGGGAGGTGATCTGATTATAGTTTCAAACATACAGTATTGAATAGGGATTATTCTGCCTTTTCTAGGGTCCATACATCCTTTCAAAAAAGCACAATGGTTTTAGGTGAATTTAATAGCCTCTACTGCTTTAAAGAGTAAAGAGAGTCTTTAAATATTAGCTGTGGTAATAGTAATATTAAAATGATGCCATGTCCCTAGGAAACAATACCTTTATTATGGGGACCCATTTATGTATTCTCAGTATTGATGTCTGTAATTAACAATAAAACCCAAATGCTTTTACATATTTGAAACTGATCCAGTCTTTTTTTGTAGTAATCTCATGCTCTAATTTCTGATAGAATTGTTATGTTGCAGTTTGCATGCAAACATATTTAGTTTATTTCACTGGAGTAGAGGAAATTGTTTTCTTGTTTGGGAAAAAAAAAAAGAATTTTACCTTCTATGTCCATGATGGAATGTTCAACAAATCCAAGAATTCTTGAGTATTGGTGCACAGTCAGAGGAACTAGAGATTACCTACTGAGCCTGTGCCAGCTTGAAAGAATGTATGTACCCTAGAAAAGACATGTTTTAATCCTAATCCCATTTTATAAAGGCAGTCACTTTTCTAATCTCTATTCAGTACTGTATGTTTGAAACTTTAATTACATCATCTCCCTGGAGATGTGACTCAATCAAGAGTGGTTGTCAAACTGGATTAGATGGAGAGGTGTCTCCACCCATTCCAGGTGGGGCTTGATTAGTTTACTGGAATCCTATAAAAGAAGGAACATTTCGGAGAAAAGGAGAGATTCTGAGAGAGCAGAGAATGACATAGGCACGAGAAGCAGAGTCCACCAGCCAGTGAACTTTGGAAATGAAGAAGGAAAATGCCTCCCAGGGAGTTTCATGAAACATGAAGCCAGGGGAAAAAGCTAGCAGATGACGCCGTGTTTGCCACGTGCCCGTCCAGATGAGAGAGAAACCCTGGCTGTGTTCGCCATGTGTCTTCTTCTCACTTGAGACAGAAACCCTGAACTTCATCGGCCTTCTTGAACCAAGGTATCTTTCCCTGGATGCCTTTGATTGGACATTTCCAAGGACTTTTTTTTAATTGGGACATTTTCTCGGCCTTAGACTGTAAACTTGCAGCTTATTAAATTCCCCTTTCTAAAAGCCATTTTGTTTCTGGTATCTTGCATTCCAGCAGCTCCAAACTAGAACAGAACCTAATAAATGCTCACCGAGCCTTGCTACTTATGAAATGAGAGTAAGAATCAACTCAGTTATTTGTTTTGCAAAGCAGAAAAATGTCTAAAATTTCTGCCGAGAAAACCAAATAACTTAGTTAATCCTGTCTGCAACAGTTAAATTAGAGAACATATGCTTATTTAGACAATGATATAAATGTTTGACAATCCAGTTAGATACTAGTTTTTAACCTGAGTTCTGACATTGTTTTATACTAGTAACTATTTCTTTTCACTATGGGTATAAATTTGAATAAAGGTCTAGGAACTTTGTTTTTCCAAAAGCCAGTTTAATTTTATATTTTTGAAATTGTAGACTATGATCTGATATTCTTGCATGTTTTTCATTTCTTTTTTTTTTTTTTTTTTAATTTGCATATGGGCAGGAGGCACCAGGGATCGAACTCCAGACCTCCAGCACGGCAGGTCAGAGCTCTGCCTGCTGAGCCATGGCAGCCACCCATGTTTTTCAATTCTTTTTACCTGTCTTATATTGTTACTGTCAAGAATTAATTTCTGTGGGTCTCAATTGTATATATTTGTTTTAATAAAATTATGCTTATATATAAAGATTTGAATATGATTTTTTGTCATTATTTTCAAGATATTAAGTTTTTCATTCTTGTTATTTGTTAAGGATTAAATAACAGTTGGTTAATGATGGAAGATGCTTTGACAAATAGTATAAGTACCTGCTTATTGAAAATAGGCCTGTATTTTTTATTGAGCATTTTATTCACAGAATTTAAATTACTCATTTTTAAGCCTCTTATATTCCTGTCCATCACAGAAGGGTACTAAATTTAATTGAACATTATTTGCTCCAATTCTTCAATGCATATATGCAACCAATCACATATATTCAACTCTATTCCAAATACAGATTTGCTATACTTTTAACAATGTGTTTTTGTAAAAAAAAAAAAAAATCCTGAAAGCATTATTTTTTTTGGTCAGCATGCATGCATGGAATAAATGCTTTTATTTCTTGCAAACTTTGTGGGAAAAAAGCTGATCTTCTGGACCTTTTCAGGCCCACCTCATAAAATCACTGAAGGGATCTTAGAATCCATGTTCAGGTCAATCCCCTGTTTTTTTATAGATGATGAAAATGAGATTAATTATAAATTATATGTCTTGCTAATGATGTACTAAATTAATGGAAGAGAGTGAATCATGTGCTCCTGAATTCACTCAAGCATTTAGGAAAGATTGGACACTTATTGTTTCCCAGAAACTCTGCTAGGTTTAAGAAGAAGTGATGAAATGCTGTTTGCTCTCCAAAAGGCTTACAATATAGTTGGCAGGCTATATAAAAACATAATTAAAGTGCAGTGTTACTGTTAACATCATAAAAAGAGATAAATAGATATAAGTACACAGAGCCACCTATAAAATCTTCCCTCCTCAAAAACTCAAACCTGAATCTGATCAAGCCTCTAGGTCTAATTAGAAATTATCAGGAAATATAGGGCACAGGAAAACATCATCACACAAAGGAATTAGCAAAATCCAAACTATACCAAAATCTACAGGACAAAGAAACCAGGTAGTCTTAAAAGAACTGAAAGAAAAAAAGGGTAGGGCAAGCTGAAGATTAAAAGAGACTTAAGAGACATATCAACCACTTGAATAATTAAGTTTGGATTCCAATTCAAATAGACAAACTATAATTTTAAAAAATTATATAAAGCAAAGGGAAAGTGTAAACTCTTAATACTGATAATATTAAGGGATTAGTTTTTATAGAAATATGATAATGGTGCTTTGGTTAATTGAAAAATAAAAAGAGCACTGTCTTTTAGAGGTACATAATGAAGTATTTATACCCAAATGATATGATGACTTAGATTTGTATCAAAATGATTAGGGTAGAGATGTAAAGAGATAGATGGATTTATAGAGGAAACAAAATTTATCTTGTCATTTATTTTGTAAAGAGTAAAAAGAACATGGGAGTACATTACATCTGTTCCTCCCTTAATGGCTTGCACATTGTTTCTGAAAACTGCTGCTATTTAAAAAGCCATTAAATGAAAAAAAAAAAAAACCCAATCATTTTAGTAGGAAAATTAATGCTATTCCATTCTAACCCAAGATACCCGAACAATTTTTATGGATAGAAGGGTATAGTAACTGAATAATGAAAGCAGGTTTTTACAAGAAACTAACAACTATTTGAACGTGTTCGTGCATAAACTGTAATGCAATGAAGGTTTGTTTTACTCACCAAAGGTGGAAGAGAAGAGTGGTACAGTTGTTGGAATTGGGTGTGAGGGAGTCATTCGTTGGAAGTTCTATTATTTCTATACAATATTCTCCCAATTTTTCAACTTTTGGAAGGTCTCATGGTACTCAAAATTCACTTAAATATCAACTTATAACACAGGAAAACAATTTTAGGGGAAAATAAATGCTAAGTATGAGGGTTTTTTAAAACCATGTAAATAGTGCATGCATACAATGTCCTGAGGAGGTTTAGAAGATACTGTCATTTTATCCTTTCACTTGGCATATGCAAGTAACACAAAATGTTTTTAGTTCATCCAAACACCAAGCAAAAGAAAGGAATGGCTTATTTCTCACTCATGTTTAGGTGTTGATGTGTGTGGATTAAGGCTGACTCTGCACTGTGTACCTTCTCATTGCAAGAGCTGAGCTGAATCTGTCCCTCTCTAAAAATTGTCATCCATGTTGCAGAGTAAAAGATAGAGGCAGAACCACAAGCACAATGTGGCATGTGCCCTGAGTGGCAGCCATGAGAATGCTCCTCATTGACTTTTTCTTTCCTCTTGACTTTTGACTACAGGGAATAAAATTGATCAAGAAACCCAGCTGCTGTACTTTGAAATCTGTTCCTGAGCTTGCACTAAAGTTATTCTTCCCATAGGCTGCTCCCAGCCAATGACTGAGTACACAACAGTGACACTATGGCTAAGCCATTCCTCATAGACATGGGCCTCCTTTGACAGCCAACTTTGATCTAAGAATTCCCCAGCAACCATGCTGAATCTTTCTTAGAATGCATGGCAGCCCAGGATGTTTCCAACCAATCTCCCTTCCCTCTTTCCTTCATTCAGGGCCGGACTTGCTTCCTAGCTTTCCACATTAGAGAAAATAGAGACCGTGACTCTCACTCGAGCAAAGGGAAGGTGTACGCACTGCACATTATAAAGCATTTGAGTCCTCTGAGCTCAGAGTTTCTCTTCTGTAATGAATCCACCACATGTGCAGTTGTCATCTAGGCCCTCTGTGTCATCCCCTTGGGAATTGGAGACAAGGGAACCAAGACAAATATGCTCATGCTGCTTTCTTTGTCATGTGTAATGAAGTCTTTTGTCTCTGACCCAGGAGTCTCATGTCTTCAGTCAGTGTCCATGAGACTATAGGAGGCTAATTTGTTAGCTTGCCAGTAGGGTAAATTCTCGTACCTTTCATAGTTCTTGGCATGCTAGCTCTGGCTTTTGCTGGTTCACAGGAGTTGATTGGGCATATCTCTTCCCAAGTCATATCTAGTAAGTTCATATTAGTAGCTTAAAACCATCCATGGTAGGGGTATTTATACCACAGAAATCAGTAATTGTTACAAGCCAAGGTTTTCCCTACCGGAGAGCCAGTTGTTAAACATTCACTATAACATCACTGATTATGTTTCATGAGAGGGCCCAGTAGTCACACTTTTCACCAAGATCATCACCAATGCACTGGCAAGAGGGGTGCAAGCTTCACTTAGAACTTCAGTGGTCATTCTCCTCTGAACACCAGGGATGATGGTAAAAGAGACAATCATAAAGTGGGCTTATTAACATCTGCGGGGATGATGTCTACCCCTCAATGTAATTAATAGAGGCCACATGGAAGCGCTTAACAACCAGAAGCCAGGAGGCTACAATTGTCAAAATGATTGGCAAAGTCAGAGGGGAAGCCTTGCTTTATCCTAAGAAATTGTGGAAATGGATAATAGGGCACTGTTGTCCCCAGAGGCAAAATAGATGAGGAAACAGCAGGAGTACTCTTTAACATCTGTAAATAATAATAATAATAATAATAAAAAGAAGCAAGAATGGAAGATCAGGAGGCCGAGGTCCATTGCTCCAATAAAGGCCACTGTTTTTTGATAGTGCCCAGATCTAAGCTAGTTTTCATGTCAAGAACACATTGCTGATGAAAATCTGGATCCTTAGGAAGAGGGACTCCTCAAGACTGTGGCAAGTATATTCTATGATGACGCCCCCCCCCAGTCATTCCCCAAAGGGACCTGTGGTCATTTTTTCAGGTGATTCTCCACTGGAGAAAAGGGAATAAGTTTGTGTTTTTGTTTCTTGAATGCAGAGCCACAGCCATAACTACCATCTGCAGTCTTATGGAATGCCTAAACCACAGGTGTGGAATCCTACACATCATAGTATCATACAAGGGAACTACCTTCATAGTGAAGGAAGTATGGGAAGGGGCTCATGCCCTAGGATGCACTGATCGTTTCAGGTAGTGGATCTTGCAGTCAGCCAGCCTCACAGAAACCTTGAACAATCTTATGAAGGTATAACTGAAGCAACATCTTTCAGGAAATACTCTGGAAAAATAAGGGGGCACCATCCTTCAGAATGGTATGCATTTATTAGAGGTCCCTAAAAGCTATTATGCCCACAGTAGGAAGAATACATGTGTTCAGGAAGCAGGAATGGCCGCTCTTACTGTTACAACCCATGATTCTCTGGAGTACTTTTTGTTTGTTTCCTGACCCTACAACTCTGGACTCTTCAGAATTAAGTGACCTGGCTCCCAGTGGTGGTGCACTTTCATGCTGTTTCCAGGGGACTTAGTAAGGGTCCAACTAAACCATTAAGTTACAGCTGCCGCAGGATACCCTGAACTCCCTGAACCCAAAGACCAATAGATAAGAAGATGGACCACTGCCTTGACAGGAGTAATTGGCTCTGATCCTCAGGAGGAAGTAGGGAAACTTTTACACAATCTGCACAGTTGGATAATGTGTTGAACCCAGGTGATTTGCTTGGGCTCCTCCCTTACCTCATTGCAAGTATAAATGGACACAAATAACAACCCTGTTTTTAGGAAGGTGCAAATAATAAGGACTTAGAGCCCTTGGGAATGAAGGTTTGGGTCACACCCCCAGGTAGCTACCAAGATCTAGTGAGGTATTAGCTGAAGATAAGAGAAATTTAGAAAGGATTGTTGAGGAGAGAGAGAGAGCATGAATACAAACTGTAGACAGAGATCAACTACAGTGATGGGGGATGTAGTTAAAGGCCCATGGGAACCATGGAGGGACTATTCTCTGGGTCTGAAAGGAGAAGTAGACCTGAGCATATAAGGGATAGACTGAGCTGACCATGAGAATGATCCTCACAAGGCCTCAAATCACAGGGTGTCTACCTGGGGATGCTATGCTGTGAAATCCACCATTATATTTGACTGAACCATCACTTCCCATTGGCTGCTCCCAACCAATGACTGAGAGTGATAGAATACTAAAGCAGCCTCTTCCAGGGAGACATGAGACTCTTATAATGACTCTGGCTTGAGAATTCCCTTATTGCCTTTCCAAATTTTCTTTAGATTGTTTGGCAGCCTGGAATGCTTCCACTCAACCTTCCTTCCCTCTCTTCTTCACTGGGAGTCAGCCTTTCATTGCAGTCTGTCAGTTTTCTCAGTATTGCCTGGCTCAACATCATCTTTTCTTATAGAGGTTTCCCCAAATGAAATCCCACCTGTCTTAGTATCAGCTTCTTAGAGGACTCATGCTAGCATATCATGTCCACTTACATGCCATTGGGCAAAGCAAGTCACAATACCCAGCACAACACTGGGGCAAGGAAGAACACACTTCCTGTAGGAGGCACTGGAATTCACATGGCAATGGGCAAGTTATATGATCCTTGAACAAGGAAGGAAGGAGTGCATCCTTGGTAACAATAATATAATTTACCCCATAGACTAGATATGACAAGATTTGAAACATTAAATTCTCCATGTAAAGATAGGGGAACATTATTAGAAATATGAAACAGAAATCTTGTAGATGAACCAATTATGGCACTAGGAATCACATATATAATTGGTGAAATAGAAAACTCAATAGCCTGGTTGAATACAGAATGCACATTTTCATTGAATAAATTAGTGACTTGTAGGTCAGATGGAAAAATGATAAGGAGATGGAAATATAAAATAGAATATAGAAGACAGAGGCAGAAGTTCCAATATCATTATAACAGGAGTCACAGGAGGGGGTAAACAAGGGGGAGAAAATATTTGAATAGATGAAGAATAATGAATTTCCCTACAATCTGAATTTAGTGACAGTCCCCACATTTAGGGTCTTGAAAGGATGAAAAGCCAACTGGCTTTGTATTCCATGCAGCAGAAACTAAGCTGTCATTTAGATACTGTTTTAGTTTCTTAAGTTCCACTAGCAAATACTATGATGGGGTTGGCTTAAACAATGGGGATTTATCAGCTATGGTTTTAAGACTAACAGGAAATGCAAATCAAGACATCAAGGCAATGCTTTCATCCCAAAGACTGTGGCATTCTGGGGCAGGCTGTCAGTGATCCTTGGTTCCTTCTAGCACATGGCAAAGGCACAAGGTAGCATATCACAGGATGAGTATATCAAGTTGAATTTGCCATCTTAATTGGAACGTCACCAAAAGCAAATATAGTTATGGAAAACTCTACTCAGTGACCGTTTTTCTCTTTGTTCCTATGGACTTTATTTTCTTCAAAAATTTTCCTGGTAATCAAATATGTTCACTAACCGACTCAAGTTATTAAAGTCATATTAAAATCTTGGAAATCATATTTACGCTCACAACAGACAAGCACAGTCATTATTGAAATTAAAGTTATCAGAGACGACATTTAAAAATTTTATAAACAAAGCAATGGATAACTAAATCCAAATGATTTGCAGCTTTGATTGACGTTCGTAAAAAAAATTGTTTTAAATAAAAATGTCAGTTACTATGCAATTCCATGACCTTACAGTATCCTTATCTTAAATACATGATAGAAACTGATAACTTATTCAGCTTATAAAACAAATATTGAAAAATTTAGGAAGTTCAATATAATTAGGCCTTTTCAGAGATGGCAAAGTAAAACGTATGCTTAATTTATATTCTCGTTGTGATAAGATCAGGTAGAAGACATGTACCTATTTTTAAATCAGATTTATGAAACCAGTCTATTTGTTCAATGATTCATGTTAATTAGGAGGATTAGGTGAACCTAGATCCAAATATAATTCTTCATTTATTTAACACTATTGAAAGTATTTCAGATTTATTAGTGTGTTATTTTATTTTTATGAATAGTGGCTGCACTTCTTTTTCTGACCCTGCAGTCATGAAATCATCACAGCTTGGGTTCTCACTTTCTGTTAAATAGTTTTTCATAAGGGAACAGCATAATTTCAACAATAATAGCTCAACTTTTTTGTTCCCTCCCCCTCCCCTGAGTTCTTCAGTTCTTTTATGTTAGGTTTATATACTTTCTTATCAATTTCCAAAAGCCAATCTTAATAGGAGATTCTTTGACTTGGACATACTTTATACTCTATCTATCCTTTCTAGAAGTAGGTTTGCCCAGAGAACACTTCACATTCACACAGACTAGTCTCCTTAAACTTGCCGGCAAGTTTGGACGTTATGATGACTCCACTGTGGAGGATGTAAGTCAGTTTCCCAGGGGCTATGTCATGGGCAGGGCTCTTAGTCGGGCGCAAAGAGCCCCCCACAAGTGCCAAACTGGCAGCCACTTCAAATATGGGTTAAAAGTAAATACTGGCACAAGTATTACATGTGAACACCCCCTGCACAAAAAACTGAATTAAAATGATTTTCTGAGAATTGATAGTTGCTCATTCTAAACAAGTTTTGTAAGTCTTTTACTGTTTTTCAGACATAAAACACAGACTGCTGTGGTTACAACTTTCTCTCCCATTTATTCATGGATTTGATGCTTTCCTACCCAAGGAATGACTTAGAAAACAATCACCATCTGTCACTTACGGATCCTCATTCTACTTCACTTTTTTGAAAGTCTGAAGAAGACTTTGGGATACAAACAGTGGTACTGCAGTACCAAAGCAGACCGCTTCAGGTCCTGGGGGCAGCTGACTTCATAAATGGGAATATTACTCTAACTCAGTTACTTGGGCAATTTCTACCTCATATCTCCACAACCCTAGGCTCTGAGATGCCCAGGTTCTTAAAGAGAGTGCTTCTGCCAGAGGACACATCAAGGGTTCAGTTAAACATATGCCTGTCACATGTCACTTTAGGCCATTTGCATCAAGACACCATCAGGTGAGAAGAGAAATTCTTACAGGGACAATTGCCCCAGTTTAACAGGTAGAGATAGAGCTGGTATTACAATGCAGGCAGGGAAAAATATGGTTGAGAGAGATGTTATCTTTTGGGTATCTTTTACTACTTCCTTGTCCAGTTTTGATAGTAAATGGACAAGTGCAACAGCCATGGTTCAAGAAGGTCCTGGTGATGAGAAGCTCAGACCCTTCAGGGATGAGGGTTAAATTTACCTCACCAACTTGGCCACTGAAACTAGCAAAAATGATAGGTGTGTGTGAAGAGAATCTAGAATGGCTGTTAGAAAAGAGATGATGAATTATTGTCTAGAGACTAGTTAGTTGTAGTTCATCCTACTAGCCTTCCTTTAAGTTTCCCTCAGAAAACAAGCTGAACAGGGTTCTGTAGGAGCTGCTTTCAGAACCTAAGTGTTGCAGGTGGATCTACATGGAAAAAGGATGGGCTATAGTGGATGTTGTGCTGCACTGCTGAGACCCTCCTCTACGACTGAAGCATTCATTCCCTAGCTGCTGAGAGGGTTGGAAGCTGACGGCTCTCAGCTGAGTTCCCTTCTGAGCTATGCTTTGGAACCAGGAGAACTGCCTCATCCAAGATCACAGGAGCGTAGCGCATTTCCACTGACTATGGGAGTATAAAAGCCTGGACCCCTTGTCCAAATCTGAGACAACTCTAAAGGTCCGTCCTCTCTATGGAGCTGACTAAGGCTTTTGTTGTGATCTCATTGCAATTCACTTTTTCCCTATGCACAATCTTGCTTCACACTCCCACTGTTGCTGGTCCTGCATGTACTTCTAGTGAGAGTTCCTGCACACTAGACTCCATCTCTCAGGACACCTGCAATATATATATATATATATTTATACATATATATATGTATATAAAATCCCTCAGTGTAGCACAGAAGGGCTGTTTGTTGAACCATTCATCTGCATTCAAGTCTTAGAATTTGTAGAGTCAGCGAACTCTATTATTATTTTTAATTTTATTACTATTATTTTAAAAAGGATTTGTTCCAATGAGAATGGCTCTGCTGACATTCTCAAGGTTACTTTAGCATATTCAGTATAAGTTTTTATAAATATCCTCCTAGAATGATTTAAAGACTATAGGAAGAGAATTACTCAAAACATGTATGTATTCATGTACTTTCTTTCTTTTTTTTTTCTTGGGCAGTCACCGGGAATCGAACCCAGGTCTCCAGCACAGCAGGTGAGAACTCTACCTGCTGAGCCACTGTGCCCCGCCCTGTATTCATGTACTTTTTATTAAATATTCTTTAATGACATTTTTCCTTGGAGGAAGAAATTTAGTTTCTTTCTAGCTATGCTGTTAATGTTAGGCAAATCAGAGGATGGGGAATGGCTTAGATTTCTATATATTCTTGAAAATTTTTTTCAAGATTTTTTTAATAAAATCTTTTTTCCAAGATGCTTTTTTATAAAATATACCAACTAAATTAATGACTGTTTACTAAGCAATGAATTCTTTGAATATTCAATTTGGGAAACATTTAAAAGGTGTGCCTTCTGAAATTGGAATTCACTACATGTTGGGTAAGTGAGATGGAAGGCTGTGATTAAATTCCTTTGTTTTAATAGTGCTTTTTGGGTAATGCCTCCTCACTATGGCTTTGCAATATATTATCTTGGAAACTAGACTGAATCTAAGCACCCTGTCCTATTTCTATCAAAATTGTTTATAGATTGTACTGACTTTAAAGAGTTGATAAGGACTCTCTAGAATGGAGTTACCTCAATAATTAAATTAAATAATTAAAATAATTCACTATTTCTAAGTTTAAACTTAAACCAGGTTAAGTATGTGACCTTAAGGGAGTGAAATGCTTATATCCTTAATCTCAATTTTACAGAGTTTCATCATCTCCATGACATCTCCAAACTAGCCTTCCTGCTTCTGGTGCTCTTTCCAACAAACCTTGTTTCAAGAGAAAGAAACTAGAGGACAAAGATGAGTAATCATTACAATGAAGGTATCATTCCCTGAAAGGTTGTCAGGTCACTCCTGCTTGAAGTCTCAGCTTAGAGCACTCCCTTTTCCTCTGTTATGAACTTCCATACTAGCCTGTAGCCTTATTTTTCTTAACAAAGTTGCAATTTTAATAACAACTATTTGTTTTTCAATTTCTGTCTCTCTTCTAATTTCAAAACTATAGTAGGGAGAGAGCTGTCTTCTTTGCTTCCATTTTCCTAGCTCTAACTTAAACTAGTTATAAGTAATTTGGGAAGATTTTGCTAAATTTGTGGACCTAAATAGAAAATGGATATTATGTTGTTGTTGTTGTTTGGGGGGCAGGCACCAGGAACCCAACCCGGGTCTCTGGCATGGCGGACGAGAATTCTGCCACTGAGCCACCATTGCACTGCACAAAATCTCCATTTTGAATGTGGAGAATAGACCTGAGTCTCAGACTTTTTGCAGTTATTATGGTTTTTTTTTAAGTCAGCTTAAAATCATTAAATTGGGTAAAAGATCAAAGTACATATATCTCTAGAAAGATTCTGAAAGGTTCTATTAAACTAGTAACAAAAATGTAGACTTCTTAAAAAACTTTTTTTTATTTTATAGTATAACATATATACAAAGCAAAGAAATAAAAAAGCAATAGTTTTCAAAGCACTCTGTGTTAGTTTCTTCAAACCCTTTTTGGAACAAGAAAGAATAGAAAATGAAATGAGAAAGTCATTACTGGTGAGTCTTAGTTCACTACCAAATAAAAAATTCCTTTTCTCTACATGTACATCATTTTTGTATTAGTACATCCTCCTCTTTAATTCCTCCTTCCTCTAGATGAATCTCCAGTTGCCACTCCTCAACAATCTGATTTCTAACCTACAGGCAGAACTTTTCCAATAGGGGTAATATTAATATAGAAGACGGACAATGGTTTAACGAAGGTAATTTGGAATCAGCAGAGACTCGACCATTCCTTCATATTGATTGAACAGTTACCATGTCCATTTCTCACTGCTATGTGTTGTCAGGGTGAAAAGAAACATAATGCTTGATCCCAACGCTCAAAGCTTTTCATCTTTTTTAGTGCCATGTAGATAGTAAATATTTAGGAACATATCAGACAGTGAGATGCAATGTCCAAGTGCAGTATGGTAAGGGAGAACCAAGTTCAGTGCTCTTTTATGTTAGAAGAGAGATTATTGTGAACCTAAGTGCTCAGAAAAAGTTTATCTAGGAGGTAAACTTTGAACTAGCCCTCGAGGAATAATGAGCTGGGCCTGGAGAGAGCACAGAAGGGAAAGGCCATCTAGAAAGACCTGGTGGCATTCTAATGGTTCAGTGAGTCTTTTATGTTAGAGAAGAGATTATTGTGAACCTAGGCAGAATGCCTGGAATTGGTTACACAGGGGCAGTTGGAGCATAAGACTGGGAGGGTAGATTTGAGTAAATGGAAGCATGTACACATTTCTCAAAAAGAACTGTTAAAAGTGTATCAACTCAAAATAAATAAATAAATAAATAAAATAAAAAATAAAATAAAATAAAATAACAAAGAAAAGTGTGTCAACTCAAAGACCAGTGTTTTTGCTTTCTTTGTATGGTAGTCAATTTATGCCATTCTCTAGCAATTTCAGACTGTCTTTCTCTGAGATATGTATCAAACAAATGCATTTACTCCTAATAATAAACATGTTTTACTTGCCAGGTGGTTTCAAACCAAGCACTTTATTATAATATCCAACAGAAGTTATTTTTATAGCAAAATTTCAGGAGGCAGTCTTCTTGGCTCTTTTTGAAGGAAAGTAGATAGACTGTAAATAATCTAATTTAAAAAATAAAGCTAGACAATTTATCAAAATAAAATTCCCTAAATAGCACTTTTTTTCTTTTAAAAAAAAACATAAACACGAACCCGGGAGACAAGTAAGGTATTTTAGATAAATATTATTGATAATATTGGTACTCTGATATCTGGGCTAGCTTTGCCATGCTTTTGAGTTACCCTATTTCTTTACTTCTCTACTATTTACGCATTCTTATTATGCTCTTTTCCTATGCACAGCATGTTCCTTACATGACTCAGGCAGTAGGCTAAAAAAACTATAATCTTGCAATTCAGAGATTGTAAAACTGACTATTAAAATTTTGATGACTACATGTCTAACCATTTTTGCTCCTTACAGGTTCCAAGTCCTTTAAACATACCTTGTTTAGTTCTCATAAAAACCTTTAATGATTGATACTGTCATTTTTTTTTTACATGTACATTACCCTAGTTACTATAACAAAGTATAGTAGTCACAAATGGGTGACTTAAAACAACAGAAATTTGTTGTCTCCCACATCCATAGGCTAGATGTCTGCAAACAGTTAGCGGCAATCCTTCCTAGCTCCTGATGGTTTGCTGGCAATCTTTGGGCTTCACTCTCTGCTCAAGGCATAACACGGTATTCTCATCTGTATCTGTCTGTGCACATCTAATTCTTCTCTTATAGGAAGACCAGTCATATTGCATTATGGGTCCACACCAATCCAGTTTGGCCTTATCTCAACTAACAAATCTTATAAGACCTTATTTGCAAAAAGGGTCTCATTCAAGGGACTGGGACTAGAACTTAAAATTCTTTTGGGGGAACACAGTTCAACACATAGAATGTATAAAATCCAGTTTTTACTTCCAGGACACCTTCCTAACATAATTTCTATGAATCACTGATTATTTTGTGTACAAATCCATCTTCCTGGCTAATTGTTATCCCTGCCTCAAAATAGAGTTCAGGAGCTCTGTCAGTCCCCTTGTGTCTTATTTGTGAGCTACTATGACTTGCACAGTACTGCTTCAGTACAACCTGGCCAGAAACTTTTACCTCTTGATTTCCCCACACTCCTTTCCTACTAATTTGGAGTGACTGAATTTTGTTTATTTCCTTGGTTGTTGCTGTTTTATTGTGATGCTTTATTTTTCTAGTAGCTACCTTCATATTTATAAATATGCATTTTATGTTATTTTACTATTAGTACCTAGAATTGGAGTCCAAAAAATCAAAAAGGAAAACTTTGACATATTTATATTATAATCATCTGGTGTTTTAATAGCAGATTAACAATTTTAAAATTGTGTATCAGCAATTTATTTAGACTTTGCTATATGCTTAGTGTGTTTTTTTGAAATTACTTCCCTTTTTCTAAAATGTGTCTCCTCACTTCTTTTCTTTAGATTTAGTTTTTAAATTTTTCTACAAATAATTTTTTCAGAAAATATCTATTTCTCCAAATTCTTATGTGTCCTCAATTATGTGTCTTAATCATAATCTCTTATTTGATAGGTTGTGTAACAGTTGCATTTCTCAAAAATGATCATAGCAGTATTTCCAATACAATATGCTTTTTCAGAACCTTTCCACCCCATTAGGAGCTGATATCCATTTCTTCTCTCTTGAGAAAGACTTTGCAACTGTTTTGGCAATAGGATGTGACAGAAGTAGTGCTACTGTATTACTTCCCTCTTTCTCTCAACCTCATCCGGAGAACCCACCACCATTTTGGGAGGAAGTCCAACAAGCCTATGCAGAGACACCATTTGGAGATGCTCCAGGGGAGAGTAGCTGAGGTTCCCAACCAACTGCCAGAATCAATCTCCATGTGCATGAACAAGCCTTCAGAAGTTTCCAGTCCCCAAACTTCATATGTTCCAGCTAAGTCCACGGTACTATGTGTATTAGTTTGCTAAAGTTGCCAAAATGCCAGAAATGGAGTGGCTTTTAAGAAGGGAACTTATTGCAAGTGTACAGTTCTAAGGCCATAATTATATCTTAGCTAAAGCATCCAGAGAGAGATAATTTGGCTTAAGAAAGGCTTATCTGGGAAATCACGTGGCTGGTGTCTGCGGGTCCTTGTTCCCGGTTCCATTGCTTCCAGCTCTGGTGCCAGTGGTTTCTGCTCTAAGTGTCTGTGGGCATTCACTTAGCTCCTCTGGGACATAATTCTGGGTTCTGGCTTGCTTAGCATTTCATGGGAAGGCACATGGCAACGTCTGCTGGGCCCTGCATCTCCAAACATCTGGGTCTGGTTTTGGCTCTGCTGGTTCAGTCATTTCTGCTCTCCAAGCATCTACATCTATTCTTCCAAATGTCTGTGTCTGTATCTGCATCTGACCTTTCTCCAAAATGTTTCCTATTTTAAAGGATTCCAGTAAACAAATCAAGATCCACCCTGAATAGGTGGAGTCACATCTCCTTCTAATCAAAAGGCTACACCCACAAATGGAACCATCACATCTCCATGGAGATAATCTAATCAAAAGGTTTTCACCCTGAAATGTTGAATTAAGATTAAAAGAAACTCCCAAGATTGGGTCAGGATTAAAACATAACTTTTGGGTGCACATAATAGTTTCAAACTGGCACACTGTGGAACATAAACAAGCTATCATTGTTTTGCCCTATAAAAATTCCTGACCCGCATTTCTGAACATAATAAATGGTTGTATTATACCACTAAGTTTTGGTATAATTTGTTACATTGCCATAGTAACAGCTATGACCAGCTAACTTGTTCTTAGTTCAAAGTAATAGTTGGCCTCAGTTCTAAATCCTTTATAAATATTATTTTGCTTAGTCCTCATAATATCTTTGGAGATTATTAATTAAAAAAACTGATGCATAGAAAGATTTAGTAACTGGCCAAAGTCACTGCTATATTGTTTCTTTTTCTATTTATTAAATAGTCTATCTCTACATGGCAGTTTGAGTGTGTACCCTATAAAATACATGCTCTTAATTTAACCCACATTCCTGTGGGTATGAACCCATTGTGAATAGGACCTTTTGAATATACTGTTTTTAGTTAACAGTGTGGCTAAATGAATTGGGATGGGTTCTTAATTCTATTACTGGAGACCCTATAGAGAGGAAGTCACAGGGAGGAACCAGAAGTCAAAGGAAGTCAGTGGGATCCAGAAGAGAAAGGAGAGGACATCACCATGTGATGAAAAGGTCAAGAAAACCCAGATTGTTAGCCAACAACAATGCTACTGACCCCAGGAGAAAGCGAGCCTTTCAGCCTCTGAAACTTTGAGACAATAGATTCTCATTATTTAAGCCAACCCATTGTGTGGTATTTGTCATAGTAGCAGGAAACTAAGACACCTTCTTTCTCTGTCCTTTACTTTTGAAAATCCTTGAGGTAAATGTTGGACTTTTGCATTGATAAAGTATGCCTCATTTTGGTTTGTGAAAGCTGCTGGAGTACAATATATCAGAATTGATTGGCTTTTACAAAAGGGATTTATTAAGTTACAAGTTACAATTCTAAGGACATGAAAATGTCCAAATTAAGGCATCAACAGGAGGATAGCTTCACTGAAGAAAGGCCGATTGCGTCCAGGATTTCTCTGTCACATGGGAAGGCAAATGATGATGTCTACCGGCCTTTCTCTCCTGGGTTAGTTTCCAAAATGGCTGTCTCAGTGCCTGTAGGTCATTCTGGCTTCTGCTGGGACATTTTCTTTATTCAGGATCTGAGTCTTCTCCAAAATGTATTCCTCTTAAAGGACTCTAGTAAGCGGATTAATGAATGGGCTGGGTCATACCTCCATGGAAAGAAGCTACACACATCTCCATGCCTTTTCTGGGGTACATAACGGTTTCAAAGCTGCACACCTCTTAAACTTCTTCTCAAGTTACTCTTCCTCATTCTTTTCTTAAAAAGAATTATTTTATGTTGACATAAAACATACACACAAAAAAGTGAAAAAAACATGCACAGTATGTGAAAAAATGTGAAATGATCACCCACGTATCTATTGTCAGCATGTCAGAAGATACTTGTGCAACCATCCAGACAAGAAATTCATCCCTCCCCTCAGAGGTAACCACTCTCCTCACTTTTATGGTAATCACTTCCTTGCTTTTCCTTATGGTTTGACCATCCTAAAAATGTAGGTCAGTCTTCCTTGGTTTAAAATATTGTATAGATGGAATTATATGGTATATATTTTGTTTTCTTTTTTTCTCTTAATGTTATTTTTTTTTCAGATTTATCTACACTTTAGTGTTGGCTGTGTAGCCTATTGTACAAATGTAACACAGTATATTTAGTGATTCTACTGTTAATGGATTGCTGGTTTGTTTCCAGTTTTGGGTGATTTCAAGTAAGGCTATCACAAATGTTCTTGCATATGTATTTGAATACACAAATGCACCTGACCCTCTAGTGTATATTCCCTGGAATGGATCTGTTGAAATGTTAGTTTTGCTAGATAATGCCAAATAATTTTCCAAAGATTTGTAAATATTCATATTCTTCCAGAAGTGTATGAGAGTTCCCATTGGCCCGCATCCTTCACAATGCTTGATGTTTTGAAATTTTATCTCCCTGGGGAAGTGTAGCAGCATCTCATTATGATTTTAATTTTGCATCTCCTTGGATAATATGGAGATTGAATAGCTTTTCAATTATTTATTGGCAATTTCAATTTTCCCATTTGTAAAATGCCTATTCAAGTCTGTGCCCTAGTTTTCTGATAATGAACTTGCGTTTCTTATTGATTTGGGTTGCTTATATATTATGAATAAGATTCCTTTGTCAGTTATATTTGTTGCAAATGTCATTTTGTGGCTTATCTTTGCACTCTAGCTTTATGCCATGAGCAGATACTCTAATTTTACATCGTGAAATTTATTAACTTTTTCCTTTATGGTTCATGATTTCAGCGTCTTGTTAAAATAATTTCCCTAGCTTGAGGTTATAAAGATATTTTACTGTATTACTTTTATTTAAAAGCTTTATAGCTTTGCCATCACACTTAAGTATATAATCCAACTGGGGTTGTTGTTGTTTTTTTTGTATAAAGTAAGGGCCCACTTTTATTTTTTTTGTACAGATATTTGCTATAGCATAATTTATCAAAAGTCTGCCCTTCCCTTTTTTCTGGTACTGCCATTGTCATACATCAAGTGTCCACATGGTGTCAGCTGTGATTCTGTGATTAGGATGTCGATTCTGTTCTAGGCTTGTGCCACTTCCGTACTGTCTTTATTATTGTAGATAATAATAAAGTTTTGATGGCTTGTGGGATATTTTTTCTACTTTACTCTTCTCAAAGAGTGCCTTGGTAATTTCTCGCCCTTTTCATGGAATAAATTTGTCACACTCCCAGTCCCCCCCCCCAAAAAAAAACATAAGGCCAGTGAGATTTTAATTCAATGTTATTTAAATCTGTGCACAATGTACACTCTACAATACTGAGTCTATAAATCACGAGCAAGGCATAGCTTCGATTTATTAAATTTTCTTTAACGTCATTCAACAAATTATTATTTTTCCTTAGAGGTCTTGATATCTTTTTAACTTTTTTTATCATATAGTATAACATATATACAAAGCAAAGAAATAAAAAAACATTAGTTTTCAAAGCACTCTTCAGCAAGTGGTTACAGGACAGATCCCAGAGTTTGTCATGGGCTATCCCACACTATCCTCTCATATTTTTCTAGCTGCTCCAGAGTACAGGAAGCTAGAGGGCATAAATATTTTTTTATCATCATAATCAACATTTTTCCCCTTTGTTTTTTTCATCAGAAATGACATAAATTAAAAAAAGCTATAAATTTCAAAGCATAGCACCACAATTAGTTGTAGAACATATTTCAGAGTTTGACATGGGTTACAATTTCACAATTTTAGGTTTTTACTTCTAGCTGCTCTAAAATTATGGAGACTAAAAGAGATACCAATTTAATGATTCAGCATTCATATTCATTTGTTAAATCTTATCTTCTATGTATAATCTCATCATCACCTTTGATCTTCCCACACCTTTCTTTAGGGTTATTTGGGCTATGTCAATTCTAACTTTTTGATATTGGAAGGGTCTGTCACTAATATGGGGCAAGGAGATGAAACTATCTGATGTTCTACAAAGGCTGGGCTAGTTTTCAGGACTTATCTGGACCAGGGACTCATCTGGAGGTTGTAGGTTTCTGGCCAGTTACTCTAGTGCCTGGAACCCTTGTAGAATCTTATAAATTGCCCTAGGTGTTCTCTAGGATTGGCTGGAATGGTCCTGGTGGGGGGTTGGCACTCTCTGCCACTGATACTTTATTAATTACACTTCTTTTCCCTCCTTTGGTCAGATTGGAAATGTTGATCCCACAGTGCAAGGTCTGGATTTGTCCCTGGGAATCATCTCCCATGTCACCAGGGAGACTTTCACCACTAGATGTCATGTCCCACGTAGTGGGGAGGGCAATGATTTCACTTGCAGAGTTGGGCTTAGAGAGACTGAGGCCATATCTGAACAACAGAAGATAAGATAAGAGGTCCTCCAGAAGTAACTCTTAGGCATGCCTATAGGTAGTCTAAGTTTCTCTGCTACCCACATAAGCTTCATAAGAGTAAGCCGATGATTGAGGGCATGGCCTATTGATTTGGGTGCCCCTAAAGTTTGACACAGTATCCGGGGATTCCTTCATGGTAAGGTTTAATAGTTCCATATTCTTTCTCCCCTCCCTCAGGGAACTTTGCCAATACTTTTTGATTATCTGCTTAATGTACTCTAGGATGTTTTCAGGCATTACAGTAATCTATACAGAAGTAAAGGACCTCTTTCTTATTCTGCGCTCCCTGTGTTTCAGTTGTTCAAATGAGCTATACAGAGAGGTTGAATTAGATTGTACACTGCAGAAAATTTCAGCTCCAGATCAAATAAATCTTTCTTCCATTGGTCTCAAAGAGTATGTGTGGTTCTAAAATATAGACGCTGTCTTCCTTACCCCTATGTTCTGAATTACTTTAACCCAAACCTGTTCGGCTTTGTTCTTATCTCTGAACATCAGATTACAGCCTCTCAAAATCCAGAAATAATAATCACCACTCCAGACTTAATGTGTCTGCTCTAAAAGCTTACAATCTAGGTCCTTATTTTCTTATAAGCATTTTCTAAAGGTGACCATACCATTCTTGTTCTTTTGTTTCTGGCTTATTTTGCCTCACCAATGTCCCACATGTTCATTCACAT